>BMAO01009580.1:0-26675 GCA_019973975.1 Trichonephila clavata | reverse complement strand
ATTATAATGAGGATTGCAACTATTTGTATATGTTAATAGTATATTTATCTATTTTGATAATGGAGGAATATTTATATATATAAAGCATTTATAACATATTTATAAAAATTCCACTTACTAATTCAATAATTTGTAATTCAACTAAAAACGCGTGTACAAAATTTAGTTATTGGGAGATGACTCAAATACAAAAAAAAATTGAGGGGAAAATATGAAGGTATTGAAGATAAACATCATGATTATTAGGGTTTGCAGGCACTTTATCCCGAATGCCCGGGATTAAAATAGCTAATCCCGGAATTTAATTTTTATCTGAATTGTGGTTTGAACTTTTCCCATCAAAGTTTTTAGTGAATTTTATTCTAAAAATATTTATATATATTTTTTGTATGAAATACATGTACGTCTGGAATTTTTTTGTGTAATTATAAGAGCCATAAGTAAGAAATTAGGTGCAGAATTTATTTCTCATATGGGAGAACTCTTCACATATATACGTTGTTTACTGCGATACTTACACAATGGTATAATTAACGTCTCCTGGATAGGTTTTTCAACATTTCTTTTTTGAATTAAATGCATACATTAATAGTGTATCCAGTTGAAAGATATGACGCTTCAAATCAAAATGCATTACAAAAAGCTCATGCAACTGGATCTCCTATTTCAAATGAGGTAAACAAATGAAATTGATTGAAGTTCTGATTCAATAACTGAATCAATTTGTACACAAAAATCATTTAGTGTAGCAAACGAACTAGTTTCAGTTATCAAAGAGAGATATGCACCGATGCAACCTATTGGATTTTAGACACTGTCATAAAAATTCAAAAATAAATGTATATATTGGAAATAGATGTAGTCGTGGTGTGTGACTTCTCCTGGAAAGAACATACTCCTATTTTAATGACGCTAAAGCGTACTAGTGTAGAATATGAACAGGCGTTTTCTTCGGCAAAACAATTTTTAACAAACATAAGAAGTCGTTTGACTGATGAAACGCTAAAATAGCTGTGTTTTTAAAAACGTATGTACAGAAATACAAAAAATTCTAATTTTTGAAATTTCATCATACACTATTTTTATTGGTTTTTTATGATGAATTAAGTTTTTTTTGTTTCAATAAATAATATTATTAAACCAATTTTTTAGTTATGTTTTCAATTTCAATATTTATTTCAACTGTTCTAATGTGTAAGTATTTTTCATAAATAATCCAATCCTAACCCGGGGACCAATCACGAGGATTGGATAATGTACTCACGAAATCCCGGGACTGAAAATACTAGATTGCAAACCCTAATTCCCTCTAACATGAATTGAGAAACCTGCAGCTCAACATGAAAAGTAGTAAAATTTTTAAAAGCAAACTTAATTTGATTTGGTAGAATTTAAGACAATCCACGTACCACAGCTCAAAGAGAGTGATAAAACTTTTACGTACGAATGATACCTCATTTGACAATTTTCTGTTTTAAGTATAAGGTATATCATAATTGCTTGCAGAACTTTCCTTAATACTTAAATGAACGTATATTATTAATAGTTAAGAACACTTAAAAACGTCAATTGTGTCTCTTTTTTAGCTGCGTAAACTTTTTAGTAAGTAGTACTCTCAACCTTTTTTTTAAAAAAGAAATAATAGTTATATTTTTATTTGTATGAATTAATCTGTATCCATAAACCATGTCTGGCTAACACACACACACAAATAATTTGTTAAGAGTAAGTAGGATTGATAGTGTTTAGTGATGATGAAGAAAACATTGTTTAATTTGTATTAATATGTTTTAAGATTGTAACTCAAAAAGTTATCTTAATATAAAAATATAATATAATTCGTTCTTTTAAAAAAAATTGGAACTGAAGCCCTAGTTTGTACTTGTTCTTTGATTAGTATAAGACAGATTCGTTCAACGTGGAGATGTTTCGAAACGTATATTTCCTGTTTTCTGAGAATAATTTTAATTCACACCATTATTTGATAAATAAAGTTATTAATTGTATTTCCTTTTGAAGATGAAGCATCAAAAATAACAATATTATGTATAAAAATATAAACTCTTCGAAGCATGGTCTATTTCTCTCTCTTTTTTATTCATTTTATATTATTTTATATTATTTTTATATTATTATTTTCTTTTATATTATTTATATTATTTTTGTTATTATTTTCTTTTTATATTATTTTATATTATTTTTATAATATTTTAATAATATTATTTTCTTTTTATATTATTTATATTATTTTATATTATTATTTTCTTTTTATATTTATTTTTTGTATTATATTTTTATATATATTGTTTATTATTTTATATTCAGACACTTTGTAAACCACTTGAATTGAATTTTCATTAAACACTTTTTTTCCATCATGCGTATTTAATTTTCTGTATTTTCTTTAAAAACTGAGTTGTAGTCCAAAACATGATCTTCAAGAAACAAATTTAATTTTTTCTTATTCCTTTTTAGAACAAATAGGAGCTAAGGAAAATGAAAAATTAAAAAAAAAAGTAAAACAAATGTGAGAATTTGTTTCTGACAGAGAAATAATTGTTTCATCGTTGCGGGGAGACAAATACGGAACTAATATCCTTAAGAATAACATAGTCAGCTGTTCTTTTAGGGTTTATGTACTTTAGGGAAAACTTTTAGAAAATATTAAATATCCTATGCTACCGCAATTTTTCACATTTATACTTAAGGGATATTTGCCAAAGCCCTTTAAACACTAAGCTAATGCTTGTTTTAATTGGATTTAATATTTCTTGCATATGATAATCATTTAAACAGCATTAAATTTGAAATACATTTTACATTTCAAATTTGGTGGTTATATGCGAAATATTAAAAATGCTTTTATTTTTAGTTATCATAATACATTTTCAGTGATTATAGGAAAGTCAGTGGTCAACAACGCTAGTTACACGGTGAAATTTGAATTAACTTAAGATATCAACATATATCTTAATGAACATTGATGGTTATTACATTCATTTGACTTTAAGGACCCCGATTTTTAAGATTATGAATTTCGTGGAATATGATTGAGTATAAAACTGCTTAGGGAGAACGTATTCTGAATGGAAGAACTCAACCTGAAACAAATTAATTTGAATAAATATTAACGTCGTATGAAATAATTCTAAAAAAAAACAGAATATTTTTTTCGATTTTATAAAATTTAATCTCCAATTTAGGATTTAATCTAATAAATTAAAAAAAAGTATAATTTTATTTAGACGATATATATATATATATATATATATATATATATATACATTTTTAGCAAGTACTTTTGTTTTGCAGTATTAACATACGAGAAACCATATTTTAAACAAATAACAATTAATTGTCAAAACACCTTTTTTTGTATAATTTCTGGGTTACAAAATATTTCAATAAACTACACACATATATACATGTTCGAATAGTATAAAATACGCATATTATTTTAATGTATATATATTACATTCTCTTCCGCCGGTTTGCTATTTATATACATTATTCTGGTGAATGACTTAAGTGATTTTCAAATGTGTACATATATTTAAATTTAATTTTTAATTTACTACAAACTTTAGTTAGAAAGCGTTCCTTACATACTTAATGCGAAAGAAAAATTTTTATTAAGTAAATCACAGTTTGTAACATAACCAACGTTTAACTCTCCTCATTGGAATTAAATCAATGAAATACTATTGTGTATGTGTGTGTGTTTGTGTGTGTGTGTGTGTGTGTGTGCTCTTAACAAACCAAAACTTCTTCATTCTTCTGAGATTTTACTTTCTTTAAAATGAGGAAAGACTGGAATACAAAGAACTTTAAGGAACTGACTTTGTTGATCTCTAGTAAGTATTAGAGAAAATTACATGCTTCTATTAATTTAGTTTAATTGTTTCGGATACCTGTTTCTGCTCTGCTCTAAAATCTATGCTTAGCAAAATCAGTACATCTAAAAGTTTTCCATCGTCATGAAATGAATCTTCAGACATTATTAAAATATTTAGGATTCATCATAAAGATTAAATTATATTTTTGAAAAAAAAATACAATTCTACGAATTTGCGAAGCGGATTGATGATAACTTTTGTTAAATAATGTCTGCGCATAATGAATTATATAAATTTAATACAACTTAATGCAAGGGTTTTAAGTAGATCACAGCCTCTTTAAATTATTCAAACTTTTCCTTTATGGGACTAAATATAATTATGTATGAAAATGTAACTCAAAATATATATACAGCTAATGCACTATCTTAATAATTGAACATGTTCTTCGTTTTCATTTATTTATTTTTTATGCAGGTAGGTGCAGAATATTATAATGGAATAATTATCTTCTTGAAACAAATTTTGAAACATTCTTGCAATATTAAAACTTTTGGTTGTACTTTAAGATACTGAAATATTTCTTATTTTTCCAACCCTTTTTGGTACCTTATATAAAATAATATAATTTTCGAAATTTATTCCATGATCATTTTTAAATGATCGTGGAAATAAAATTAAGTTTGTAAAGTATTTTTATATACTGATACGACAGTTATTTTACTGCTGTATTATGTATGTTCAGAATATTAATTTAAAATAGCTTTTTCACAGCTTAAATATTTAGATGATTTATTTTTTATTTCTAAATGAGAAGAAAAATTACATAATTTAATGAAGGAACAATTTATGTTAAATTTAAATAAAGTATTTCTTAATCAGTTACGTTACATTTTAGAATAATCAATTCAACCAGCGATTATATGTGCTTTAAATACAAATTTACACTATAGAATAAGTTTACATTGTATTAAATTTGTGAATATCATACTATATTCCATACTAATCAATTTCTATTAAACGGTTTATTTCGGATAAAGATGCAAATTTGCGTCATCAACATGATATACAAACTTCTATACAAACTCAAATTGAAAAAGAAAAGTATGTAGGATAATTGATTAGTTGTCTAGTTTATACAACCGTCTCTTATTTCTCCTCTGACCAGAGACAACTGATAAAAGAAGCTAAAAAAGTAAATAAAAGTTATTTTATTACAGTTTATTTTTACCTTACAAATATTTCGGATAATGTTAAATGTATAGATAAAAGAAGTATAGCCATTTTTGAGTAGCATAAAATTATGAGAAGGGCCGTAACAAAAATAACAACAGACATACTTATTATACAATACAATAAATTAGTGTGTCACAGTTTTTCTTTTCATTGATTTTGACTGAAAATAAGATAGTTATTTTACATAAAATATTGTATTCCTTAATTTAAAATTGAGCTTGTCCATTACCTAATCCTAACAATAATACTAAAAAAGTATTTTTGTTTAAAAAAAAACGACACACACACACAATAAAATTGTATAACTGTTAATAATATATAACTATATACTTTTATTATTATTTATTGCATCTAAATTATAAAGCAAAATACAGATACCACTAAAATCGATTTTCGGTCACGCACACATCTCCATTTTTATCAATAATAAAAGAATCCCTGAAAAGAAGTAAACATTTTAACGATATAAATATTCATGTTAATCTCCCCATATCTTAATTTTAATCGCAAAATTCGAAAGAACGCTGAGCGCCCCGATATGCCGAAATTAATAAAAGTCCTGTTCGCAAATTACGCTGGCGAGCGAACCCCAACAAAGAAGCTTAGCGATATCTTTAAAATCTCTGAGACATGAAGGAATCGTCTTAGCGCTCTTGAAAAGTATTCTAAGCCGCAGTATCGATCGATAAGGCTCCGCAACTCATTACTTGCCTGCTTTTCATTCTATTGGCATCTGACCCGAAAACTATGTAATCCGTTTGTTTATCTCGAAACACTGTTGATTAATGAACATCTATATCCCCGACTATTTATTCAAGAGAGGCTCGTGATGGAAAATTGAAATATTCACGATTGACTTTTGAATGTGACTGATAATATTATGAAATGATGGCGAAAAAAAGAGGGAAAAAGAAAAGAAAAAAAAAGTCCTAAATCTTTCAGAAGAAAAGCTCTGTTTTGGGTCAAAGAAAATTTGATAAATGGCTTCCGTGCAATGGTGTAAAAAGAAAATGTATTGGATTATTGAAAAAAAAACTAAATTTTACACTTTTTTATACACTTGATAATGCTTTTAAGACAATTTATTTTTCTCTGTTCCATAAAAACCGACTCCGCACACTCTTCTTCTTTTCTTTTATTTATTTATTATTTTTTATAAATTTAATATTTTGTTTTTTATTTAAATTGTGCATTATTTTTTTAACTGCTGTATAATATCCACAGGATTTAATTGCCTTATCATTACATCATCTTTAAGAATTGTAAAATAAAACTGAACATTTATTTTTAACACTTTCAAACTATAACCAACAAAATTTTACATCTTTAATTGTTCTTTATCCATCTTTTTGGTTACTCTCAGATCTTACATTTTCTTCCAAATTATAAAAGTTCAAATAACTACTAGAAAAGGGATTAGAAATGCATGCATTTATTTTCTTGAATGTCTTGGAATATTTTATGGAAATAATATTTAGACTTCATTACTTTTAACATGATGTTATTTCATCAATGTCATATATTAATTATATGGAAATAATCTCTATATATAAATAAATCCAATTTAATATACGAACAATGAGATACTGTTATTTTCGCATGAAGAGGGTGGGTGCACCATTTGTTATATTAAGAATAGCACTTTTTGGTAACTGATTATACAAATTTTCCGCTTAGACCCTTACATTACATTTCCCAGATTATACGTACACAAGTGCATTTAATTTTGGCATTATATTTAGTCATATTGTAGACATCAATATCAACAGCCAATTTATAATTTTTTTCCACATCCCCTTTAATTTAATCGACTGGTGAATTTTTTTCGAATTTATATTATTTGACAGTTTATAATAATTATAAGATCCCAGAATACCATCACAAACCTTCACCGCATATATTTTTAAATATAAGCCTTATTTTAAAAACTAAGCCTGTCTCCTCAATATCGTAATTTGATGGTTATTCGCTGCAAGAGATCGATACGGACTATAAAATATGAATTGCCAGTATACTTGCAGGTATATTGATCGACTACTATTCCACTCTAGACAATTGTGCGGGTGTTATTGGCTTAAAGACAGGTGTCTTTAAGGCTGTTGGGAGAGTAAGATTGCCGCTGCTGCAACCTAGTGTTGTGACATTGTTAGATGTACTGTACATGATGCAGGAGGCTGTAACACTTTCGAAAGTGGTTTAAGATTATGTGAGGGAAATCTGACTATCTTTAAGCTTCCATTGCGGCGAGAAACGTTTCACATCCGTAATCATAAGACTTAGGATGCATCCTTTCTCAAGGACGGCTAGTTGCATGTTAACAAAGCGGTAGATTTGCATGGATAGGTCTTGAAAATTTAACTATTTGCATACTTTTTTATACAAATAAATTGGCTTTCATAATATGGAAGTGAATATATACAAACAATATTTTTACTGTTATAACGTGTATCAACACTTTTGGTGTAAATTAGTGTTATAAGACTGTTTTGCATGATAATTTCGTTAAAGACCTAAATTTATTCATACGCCAAATAAACTCACAACCACTTAACGGTCTCGCTTAAAGTTTAGGGACTTAAAGAAGAATGAATGACACAATTGAATACCTATTCTCCATAGCTTCGCAGGTGCGTCGATTGAGTTAGGGAATTTCGTCGAACCATTTGAATATATTTAAAAGAGATATCACGTCATTGTGTTTCCAAATTACAATATATCTCAATGTTGAAGACAGACGAGAGTACATGGTTGTAGGGAGTATTGTGTAGCAGTTAACAGTTCATTTAAAAGAGATGATTTTACATGTAAGAAAAGTCAAATTTCATTTTATATAAATATGTTCCACAGAAAAAGAAGGTTACCTTAAATGAAGAAGTTAGTATTCTCCTGTAAAAGAGTATGAAGCAATTCAAGGGTTTTGTGTCGGATTATTTTCTTTTCATTACCATCTACTAACTTATTTCTTGAATAGTCAATTTACGGCAGTGCTTCTCACACTTTAACTATTGGCCACCCAATTTTCAATCATAAATTTTATCGCAACCCTCTTATACAATAATAATGTACTGAATGCAATAATAATGAACTTGGCGCTAAAGCTATAATATGAACTTAATTATAAACCGTAGAAATGAATAAGATAAGTATTAAATTTTATATACGTTCCTATTAAAAATAATATATTTTAAGTAATAGGATAATTATTATGTTATTTTTATTTATATTCGCTAATTTTTAAATTGGAGCAGATTGCAAAATGATATTGAAAAACTTATATTTCCTCCATCACCCATTTCTCAAAGTAGAAATGCCATTAGAAAAATAGTCTATGGTCTATGTTGCTCTCTATCATATCCATAGCATTTAGCATTCTGGCAAACGTCTACTTGAGTCTGGGCAACTTATTGAAACATTGAAAAATGCTGTACCTCGTAGAATTCCAGATAGTCTTGGTCGAGTTGATACTTCTATAACTACCGAAACTACCTAGAATGTACATTTTATAACTTGCGCTTCACTTGTCATTCACGGTATTAAGTACTTACGGCAGATGATTAAAAAAAACAGTGATAAATTTTTAAGTCGAAAGCGAACATTCGACTACAATAAAACATCGACAATTGCACAGACGAGCATAGTTCCAAAAACTAAATCAAGTAAGTATTCTCCAGAATATTTAAATTTTGGATTTACCACTACTAAAGAAAATGGAGAAGAAAAGCCCTTGTGTGTGTTATTTGTTCAAAAATATATTGGTAGCAGACAGTAGGAAGCCTATTAAACTTAAAAGACCTTTGGAAACGCTTCATGATGAGTACATTAACAAGCCTCGAGAGTTATTTGAATGAAAATGAAAATCATACGAAAAACAAAAAGCATTTTTTTAAAAAAACGTTGTCAGTGAAGGATAAAGCTTTATATATACTTACTTCTTACAAATTGTCATATAATACTTAATGTAAAGGCCTCACAATATTGGCGAAGATAGCTTATTTTTCCAGCAATAATTGAGATAGTAGAAACCATGTTGGAGACAATTTTGCAAAAGAGTTGTAGTCCATAGACTACAACTCTTTTGCAAAATCAAATGAATTTTTAAGCATCACAGAATTAGAATTAATGTTAAATAATGAAAAATAATGCAAAATTCCGATTAAGGCGATATGGTACCATCTTCACAATTTTTTTTTATTTTTAATTTTTGATATTTGGTTTTAATTTTATTTCATAAAGGTTAATATTTAAAAATAATTCCATACAAAAATTTTTTAATTTGTTGCAAAATGTTTGTAAAATTTAAATAATTTTAGCTTTTTTAAGCATTTTTTTAAATTCCTAAGGCTTTTTTAAATGTGTCTCTTTTCTTTCAAAATTTTATTCCAAGTATATACCTTATAATATACTACATAAAACTGTGTATGGGTTTTTTTCTGTTGCTTCTCTTCAATTTTTGATTAATTTTTTATAGTTAAACTTTCAAAAATCCCTCCCCAAAATTAATTTTGATTCTGAAATTTTTTAGAAAAAGTACTAAACATGTTTGAGATAATTCCATTCACAGTTTTACAAAGCACACATTTCAGAACATGTATACAAAAATTAAAACCCATACTTCAATTATCAAAAAAGCCTTAGGGTTTTGAATAACACTATATGTACAAAAATTCAACATGGAGAAATATGAGTTTGAAGTTTTCATTCCATGAATAGCATGATATAATATTCATCGAATAGTCTGAAAATTTTATGAAATGTTAATTAGCTTATTTATAGCTACTTGCCATAGAAACTGCACAAATGTAGAACATTTAAACAGTATAATGTATAACGAATATATAGAAAAAAAACGAATAAAAGATCAATATTTCATAAAACTTTATCTTATTAATTATAAAAAAAATAAACACACACACTTCAGAGCTAATCCCATGCTCAGAGCTTATGAACAACATATACGAAAAATTTCTATGCCTTTATTTTTTATTTCCATGATTTTAAAAGCCTTCGCATGTTAAATATTGTACACGAATAAAAGCAAAATCAAATAACATTTTATAGGTAAAATACATCAATCTAAAAACTGTATATGTGTATTTGTTTGAATAGATATCTTAAAATATTTTATTAATAAATATGTTGAATCTCGCACACATGGGATATATATATATACATCCCCAAAAACAAATATATAAAAATGGGAGAGTTTTTCTATTCTTGCGAATTAGATTTTTAATTATCTGAGTTATCAAAATGAGATTTAGTATTTGTGCTTTGGGAGAATCCATTTTGAAGTTTTAATTTCATTCATAATAATATCATAAAAAGCACGCACACCTTTTAAATATTGACCATATCCATTTGATCTTCCAGTAAATAATTCACAAACTAGAATTTTTGCATGAATTGCACAATTCTTTCTTAAAATGATTTATTACTGCATGTATAATGTCAATCGCATTGATGGGCATTAGAAAAATAATTAATTCCTTTTTTATCAGGCTCTTTTCTAGCAGATAATCTGAAATGTAGGCGTGGTAGTTGCTGTTTAGCATCAAACATTGCTCCATTACTTAATGAAAAATGCAGGTAAAGCTTTTAAATTTTGCAGGCATATTTATAAAGATTCGGGGTATCAAATAAGCCAATAAAAATTTTTCGACAATTTAATGATTTTTAGGGAACCATATCTGCTTAAGAATAATTGTGTTGTTTTTAATATTTAAAGCGAGAAGACTTCAAAATGTTTTATCTGGGAGCAGGGGAGCGCTCGATATTAAATTTAATGGTCACGCTGGGTGACTGAGTCACCCCAATAATTTTTTTAAAAATTATTTTATTGTACACGATAAAAATCACAATTCTAGTGAATAATTTAACTAAAAGAAAGCTTACTTACCTACTTTCAAAGACTTTTCAATTTTTTTTTTTTTGATAATTTGAGAAAAAATCCTATAAAACTGAGCAAAATTTTGAAATGATATAGACCTTAATAAAGGACGCAAATCACAGTCACTTTTCGCTAACATTACAGGAATGTCATTTTCAGGCATATCATTTTCCTGTCATGCCCATCGCTTTTTCAAAGATTTTGTAAAAAAAAACGTTTCCCACTCTTAAAAAAAGGAAGATATGTGACAAATACATTTTAGTTCCTTTGAAGACTGTCATATAGGAGGATACTGTCAAGTTAATTGGTAACAAATAAACAGATTTTTCGGAATTAATAATTTCGTAAATTTTAGGTTACTTTGCACTCTCGCAATCAATCCCGGGTTGAAAGCGTATTCAATGTAAAAATATGGATGCTAGTTTTAAAAAAAGAATTGTGTATAACGTTTTTCATTATGATTTCCATGTTTCAGAATGCTCGTAAAAAATCTCCTAAATAATCCTTCAATCATCTGTGCTTTTTGAAATATCATAAGACTCACATGGAATAAAGTGCAACAGGTAACACATTATTTACAACTTCAATAAATGACAGTGATGCATTTTTTTATCTTCCTACAGCTTTTCTCCGGGTCTGGGTTTTGTTTTTTTCTCTGAAAGAGTAGTATTTTAGGTTTAAAAAAAAGACATAATGAAAAACTCTCATCATAGGATTACAGCACAAATCAAATCAATTTTTTTTATTTGGTTATAGGATTAAGATATCTTGAATTGGAGATGATGTAATATTTCCAGATGATATATATGGATTATATCAGTGTAAATGAGTATTTTTAATATGTTAGAAAATATTTTGTTTTAATTTATTCCAGTAAATTAATTTTTTTGAAACTTTTTGTTTTCAATATGCTTGCGTCCCACTTGTAGGGTTATCAAGCCCCCCCCCCTTAGGGGGCATGCCCCATAGTTTAAGAAACACTGATCTATGGTTCATTTTTCTACATATTTCCGGTAACATGGGAAAATGTTTCTGAACCCATGCAATTAGTGTTGCAATGTGACATATGGTAATCAGAAGTTACTTAAAATTTTCGATGTATGTACCCTTTAGCATACATACAATTTAGGAAGGGGTGAATTTTATGCATTTTTGTGGGTTACTGTTTAATTATTGGTAGATTACTTTCACTATATAACATCTATCTGTAGTTGAGTATAATTTTCATCAGCATTAGTTCATTTGTTAGTAGAATAATTCACTTCCAAATTTCAGATTCACTATACTAATATATAGTGATGAAAGTTTTGAAATTAATTCGAAATAATTGTTATTATTTCTTGTGTAAAATTCATTTAAGTATTTTCAATAAAAACATGTGTATTACAATATAGCTTATTTTCTGTTAAAAAAGAAATGCGCAAGTGCTTTAAATTATTTGCATTTCTTCAATAAAAATATATACAAAAAATATCTGTAAATCTTGCAATTAAAAATACAACTAAGCCGTCTTCTCCGTAAAATAGTTTAATGTACTTACAAGTGCCTTTATATTGGCTATGTAATAAAAGTACTTAAAATATTTGTAAATCTGTGAATTTATGTAAGTGTAAGTTATTTATGCAAAAGCATTGCACAAAATAGAAAATTGTTTTGCTTAATGTAATATAAGTATTTCTAGTTCTATTTTTCAAGAATATATTGATAAAAATTATTTCTTTTCGTTCTTTAAACTATGAAAATAAATTAGACATCTTTTTCTATTATACTGGAAATATTTCTATTCCAATGATATGTATTTTCTCTTGATTAAGTAAAGTAGTTCTTCGGCTTAATGAGAAACGCTGTTATGAGTTTTACTAAACGATGTTAAATAAAAGACATGATCATAAGCAAAAGATAATTCCTCCGTTTCTTTGATCACATGAATAAAGTAAAAGCACTAATTACGCATTAATTAGAATACCAAATTCAGTCGAAACTCAAGATTAGTTTAGTTGTTAAAGATAAAAGAACAAATATTCATTACCATGTTTGGAATTTCTCTAAGAAACAAATTTACAAAATACCCCACTAAACCTTTGATGAACAGTTAATGAATAGTGGATTTTTAGTAATTTAGTTTTCTGTAGAAGAAAAATTCAAAAACTGATTATATACAATTGTTTCACAACCTGATAATTAAATAATGCAGTGTTTAAATTCTCAAATAAAAAATAAAGATATATAATGAACATAATTTTTAAAGAATAAAGATTGGTTCCTCAACTGTGAAGAAATTTTATTTTTATAAGCTTTTTTCAGAATTATTTTTCTTTTCACTGAATATGCAAAATGAATGGGATTTTCATATGTTATAAGGAACTTTTTTAGTACTTATTTCAGTACTTTAATCTGATAATACTTATTTTTGCAAAATGCAAGAAATAGAACTAAAACCATTTTAGAGTTATTAAGCTAATACCTAGATATTTAATAAACCTTCAATAAAATATGTTTTGTTTAAATAAATTTTAACCGCGAAACATCTTACAAAGGGTGATAGATTTTTAATACAATCCTTGTAAATGGCTTTAATGAATGAAGCGTTACTATTATTTCTAGTGTTTATAGTTTTCATGAAAATAAGAAATACATACATAAGAAAATTGAACTAAAAAATTTAAATTTATCAAATTAACAATCGAAAAGTAGAGTACATAATTTCTCATATATATAATCAAAATTTCTCTACAAGAGAGAGATGAATTAATATGATTAATACTTAAAAGAATAGCAATTGCTAGATAACCAGACAACATAATTTAAAAGGAGATATAAAAAATTGAAATAACAGAGTAAAATATAAAAATATAAAAGAATGGATGCTTCAGTATTATCAACAATGCTGACTTAGGACAATTTGTATACAAAAAAAATTCTCTTAAAAAAATTTCCTCTGTATAAAAGTGGGGTTGAACATGTTTTTTGGCAAGCCAACCTTCGCCCTTTCTGTTAATAATACCGAGCAAAAACCAAATATATATATAAATATATATATATATATATATATATATAACCCATATATATATGGGTGTAAGATATGTTACATTCATGAGGCATATTCTTGTTGACGGATAGTATATTTTCATTATATTTAGATACTTAATTGAACATCGGCACATACAGAAACTCAAATAAAAATCTACGAGGCCAAACAACATATATCAACACGTTAATTTTCCTTGAAATGCAGGATTTTATATAAAGCTCCAACCGGAAGTTCCAGAACTCGCATGACTTCAACTCTTGTAATTGATGGGCAGATATGTTATGATGTGGCTTGCATAAAAAATACTGTAAATTCTCTGACTGAACATTTTTCAGTTGTTTAAAGCTATTTCTAAGTTTGATAGGTAGTTATCAATTAATTTTTGAACGAATTTCTGGATCGTTTTCCACCATTACAAATTAAAAGCAAAACAAAACAAAAACTCAAGGGAAAATCTGGCATATGTATTATAAAATGAAATAAAATAATAAGACAAAATTATGCAGCCCACAATGCTTTAAATATATATATATATATTAAAAATATACAAAAATAGATACATACCTAAGATAACTATATTCATGATAGAATAGATATAGCCACAAAATATACTACAGCAAACTCCTGGCCTTAGGAACCAGGATTGCAGGATTAAACAATGTTTTTCGGCCAGCCAAACGTCACCTGAATTTGCCAATAATCCGGGACATAGGGAAAGCCAGAAATTTCTAGAAAGGTTTAACTATTATTATAAATAAAACCATACTATATTAATGTAAAACGATAATATTATAGCCTGTAATAATTACTAAAATATCTTAAAAACAAAGTTAAAACTATTTGGTAAAGACTTACCTCGTGAGTACTATAAAACATATTCCGGACTATGGACAATAAGAGTAACGCATGAAATTATTAAGTTTGATAAAATAACATTAATATTATATATATATATTAAAATATAATATTGTTAATTAATTAACTAGAAGCGCCATCTATCGATAAACTGTACAACGAATATTATATTTTCATTTAACTGTTAGGTAAGTTCTTATAAATTTAGGAGGGTATCCGTGTTCCATACTATGTTTAATAAAGTTATTAAGATTTAAATATATCTTTAATTTATCACTAACTAACACATTATTACAATAAATATGATTGAAAATAATATTTCTATAGATAGATATATATATATGTTAGAATTCCAGTAAGTCACTTTGAGAATGTTAAAATTAAACCCATTTACTTTACAATAAATATTGTTATGTAATTTATAGTCATTCATACACAATGATGCATCCTAGTAATTAGTTTTAACCAGTTTACTATTATTTTTAATTAGCTTCAAATAATTCGTGTAAAAAACAATATTGGGGTTAAAATTAATATTTTTACCAAAAATAATTAGGTCATCTCTGTATCTAAATATATAATAATCATTATTCATAATATAATTATTTTGGTAAAAGTGTAAACATAAATTAGCCAAACTATTGCTAGCAGGGCCACCTTGTGGCAAACCTTTGGTTTGTTTGTGCAGATAAAAATTAAAATTCATGTAGTTTCCTTTTAAGACTAAATCTATTAGAGTTTTATGTTTTTGTAAATTAATATTAAGGTTATAATTACTATGTTTATCTAAAATTACCCTAATTATATCCTTGATAGCAATGGAATTAAAACGATCTTCAAATAATAACTATAGACTAAATTAATATTTTTATTTTTTAAAAATCTTTAATATCTTTACTATTTTTAATTATAGCTTTATTAAATTACTTATTGATGAAGTTTTGTATAATGTTATGCAGCATTTTTTCTGCAGTAGTGATATAAGTTTAAAAAAATTGTCACTGTTCTGAATTTAACAGGATTTTTATGGAATTTAGGTGTTAATAATATATATGGAAACTTAATCTTATGAATGGAAACACCCATTTTTCTATATATAGAAATAATTTGATTATTAGTTTCTTTATCTGACAAGTTCAATCTTTTAAAAGATTCATTGTTTTAAAAGTGTTCAGTAATCATAGTATTATAAAAATAATTACAAATTATAACATAATTACCAGGCAATTTGTCTATGTAAGCAATGACAAAATTCTTTTGTAAATCATAAATCTTCTTATTTACATATTTATAAGAAAGTACTGATTTAGAATGATAGCTAAATTTCCTCAAGTCTTTTAAAATATTGTACTTAAATTCATCAAATGCCTCTAAAGGCAAACCATATTTAACTGCAGATTTAAAAATAAAAGTATTTATATCATTATTAATTTGTTTTTAACAGTATTATTGTTAGAAATGTATAATCTAAAACTAGTGCCTTTACTCATGATCTCTTTTAAAAATTGTCCTTGATTATATTTAAATTGCCTGTGACTACATGCTTATGATAGCTATCAATAAATCCATGATAGTTCTTACATTTCCAGACGTCTATGTCAAGAGAAGGTGATCTATTATTGTTATTAAAAATAAATCTGCCCATTGTTTTATTATATTTAAAAGCTTTTTTAACAATTACATTCCTAACAGGAAAGAGTGACAAATGTCTATTAATTACACTAGACAAAATAACTTAATCAAATGTTTTATTCATGAATAATAAAGTGCAGTATTCTGTAGCTGGTTCATTAAATTTATCAAAATTTATATTGAATTTATGAACTAAAAAAATATTAATCTCTTTAATGATGTGAACTGAATGACACTCCTTAAAGCAATCATTTGTTAAGATTTCTTCCAACAGTACAATTTCCTTTTTATCAAGACCAAACATGAAGTATTTGATCTGCTTGATATTAATGTTTATTTCAAAATCGTCTCTCTATAATAACTGTAATATTATCAATTAAAAATTTCTTATCTCTGTTTTTCCTTTTAATTATTTTGCTTCTGGAGTTTCTTTTAGAATTCTTATCTGAATTGGGAGCAGTATAAACAAATTCCTTATTATTACTCTGTAACATAATTTGGAGTGTGCTTTTAGCAAAGTTAAATATATATATATATATATATTAAGCAATAAAAATCAGAAGTAGTTATCACAGATGCATGAACAAACATTTTTCATAAATTTATTTAGAGAGGGATACAGGCGAATTTTTGCAAAACACCGAACAATAAATACAGCGGAAACAAAACGAGTGTATTAATGAATATAAGTATTATATTTAAAAAAAATTAAATTAAAGAAAATATAATATAATTCAATTAAATGATAGATACATTGTTAGTTTGAAAAATAGTAGCAGCTTACAATTTTTGTTTAATTTCAATTTTTATATACAATTATATATTATTATTTTTTTAATTTCATTTTTAAAATTTCATTTAAAAGTTTAATTTTAATTTAGTAGTTTTCATCAAATTTTTACATGTAAAAACAAATTTTCTGCTAAGAAATGAATAAATATTTTTTTTTATAATACGCCTTTCTTCGTCATGTCTGCCATTAGTCCACGAGCAACTCAATAAAATGATGACGAAGTATAAAAAAATTAAAGTTTGCCTAAAATTTAGTTGTCTACAAAATACTTTAAAACAAAAGGGCAGTGCTTGAGGTGGTCACCATTTGTTTCACCCTGTTTGCACAGAGAACAACAAGCAGAATCTTTTACTCCAATGTGCTGTAAATGCCTTTGCAAGTAAACGAAGTCCAGATGTAAGCGAAAGCCCTAAACTTCAATAGTTCAAGGCAGAGAACTGGGGACTCTACCTATTTTGTTACGCAAGATATACCACCTTTTACCTGCATCTGCTTCACCATACAGGGAGGCTCTAATAAATTGCAGTTTACTGTAAATTATTCTTTTGGTGGTACGCAGAGGCAAGGGTGATCAGTTTGGGACATGAAAGATCCCGATTTAACCATCCTATCTACTTTATTATTTCCAGAAATGTTACAGTGGCTGGAAATCCTCTGGAGGGCAAATGATTTATCTAGATTTCCTAAATTCAGCAAATTTCATTCTACAGGAGTTAACTAGTACGTTTTCATCATATCTTGAGTTTATGGCAGCTTAAGAATCGATAAAAAAATACAATATTATGTCTAGAAACGCATTCCAATTTATCGATCGCAAAAAATATTCCCGCTATCTCACTATAAAAATTGCCACGATACTTTCCCACGGGATAATTAATACTTAAAGCACTAGAATAGGCTCCAGCACCAGCATTTTTAAAAGCATCTTCTGCTGAACAATATGTGTATACAAGGAACCTTTCTCATGAGGATATCTGTAATGTATAGTAACAAGGGCAGCAATTTTTAAGTAACTTTGTACATAAAATTGTTTACCAACACTCCAAACAAGATCCAGTTGGATCTCAAAGTCATCTGGCACATAATAGGGTTAAGTTCCAGTGGGAAAACATGACGGTTGGGTGTAGGAATATCAAAAGTATCATATAGATCATGAACAGTTAAAAAAAAGACTTATGAGTTTTTAATCTTTCATTTGTGGGTATCTAATAATATAGGAAATTGTTTCTCCTTCTCTCAAGATCTTTTCAACCAGGTTCAGGACACTTATTTGACTCCTTTACTCAAAGTTTCCAAAACTGTCTGGAGTTCCATTGCATCTATATGGGTTGATTTGGCTCCACCAGTGATTAAACGCATCATGCTGTTTTGGAAAAGATTAAGCCTATATTCAGCAGAATCAGAGGCAGTGTCTAAACCTCATCTCCATACTCAACAGCAGGTCACAAATAACATTTATTGGCTGTACACAAAACATCCTGAGTTGAGCCCTCAGTTACACCAGCTAAAATCTTCAGTAGCTTAGATCTTAAGTAACCTCTATCAACAGTTGAATCTATATGTTTCTTCCATGTTAATTTAGGGTCTAAATGAATGCTAAAATGAACAGTGCCAAATGTCCGAGATAGAGCTTTTTTATCATACTGAAGTTGGATGTCAAGGTGTTTAGTATAGAGGAAAAACAATTGGAAGGTGGTCTTATCTGTGTTAACCAACATATTGTTCCTGCAAATCCAAATGTAAATAATGCTTAAAACCTGCTGAAACACATTCTCCAAGCCAGAAATGTCAGATCCTGTAGCAGTCACACCATGTCATTAACAAACAATAAAATATTTATACCTGAAACAAATTTAGGAATGCGATCAATCAGATCGTTAATTATTAGATTAAGGCGATATCGCACCATCTTCAGATTTTTTTAATGTTTGATATTTGGTTATAATTGTATTTTATAAAGGTTAATATTTAATAATAATTCTATACAAAAATTTTTAATTTGTTGCAAAATGTTTGTAAAATTTAAATTTTTGGAACTTTTTTTAAACATCTTATAAATTTCTAAGTTTTTTTTTGAAATATGCATCTTTTCATTCAATTTTTTCCCCGAGTACCTTGTAATATACTACAAAAAACTGAGCCTGAGTTTTTTACTGCTGCAGCTTTTTAATCTTTTTTATAGTTCAACTTCCAAAAATTCTCAAAAAAAAAACATTAATTTTGATTTTGAATTTTTTTAGAAAAGTACTAAACATGTTAAAGCTAATTCCATGGACCGTTTTACAAAATATACATTTCAGAACTTGTATAAAAAAATTTCAAACCCATACTTCAATTATAAAAAAAAGCCTTAGGGTTTTGAATAATAGTATATAAACAACAAATCAACATGAAGAAATATGAGTTTGAAGTTTTCATTCCATGAATAGCATGATATAATATTCATCGAATAGTCTGAAACTTTTATGAAATGTTAATTATCTTTTTTAAAACTTCTTACCGTTAGAAATTGCACAAATGCAGAACAATTAAACAGTATACTGCCATAATGAATATATAGAAGAAAACGAATGAAAGTTCAATGTTTTATAAATCTAATTATAAATAAAATAAATACACATACGTTAGAGCTAATGCCATGCTTAGTTTGGCAACTATGCGCAACATGTACAAATGATGTTTATGCCTTTATTTATTTTTGCATGATTTTAATAGCCTTCGCAAGTTAAATATTGTACACGAATGAAAGCAATATCAAGTAACAATTTATAGATACAATATATCAAAATCTAGTGGCCCCGGTAGGGAAGGGGTCAGGGTATCGGACCGTGGCTAGCGTGTCATGAGTTAGATCCCAGTGCCACTGAAGATCCGCCTTTTAGGGGAGCGATGCACGTTAAATCTGACGAGAGCTCAAACGTCTTCCAGTTGGTGTGGTGTGGTAATTAGGAGAGGTGGTGCCAGCTCAGGATTCATCCGCGTCACTTGACCATGGTTCAAAATTACGCGGACCGTCCCGTAAAGCCCTCGTGTAGCTGAACAGTGTGACGTTAATATTCACTCACTATTATCAAATTCTAAGAACTGTAAATGTTCATTTGTTTAAATAAATATCTGAAAATATTTTAATATTAATAGTGTTGAATTCCACATGCATGGGCTATATATATACATCACTAAAACAAATATATAAAAATGGGAGAGTTTTTCTATTCTTGCGAATTTTAATTTCATTCATAATAATATCATAAAAAGCACGCACAACTTTTAAATCTTGACCAAATCCATTTGCACTTCAATAACCAATACACAAACTAGAATATTTGCATGAATTTGACAATTCTTTCTTGAAATGATTTGTTACTGCATGTATAATTCAACATATGCCAGTCTCATTTACGCGCGGTAGAAAAACAATTAATTCATTTTTATTAGGCTCTTTTCTAGTAATTAATCTGAAATGTGGTAGTTGCTGTCCAGCATCAAATATTGCTCCATAAAAACGGCGATAAAGCTGTGAAATTCTGTAGGCATGTTTATAAAGGTTCGATGTACCAAAAAGCTAATAAAAAGTTCAATAGGTTGAGGATTTTTAAGGTACCATATCGCTTTAAAAAGAATTTGGCTCAGTACTGCTTCCTGAGGCAAATCCTGTCCGGTTTGCCTAAAGCCAGATAAAATATGTCCATACTTAACACTAATAAATCTTTGGCCATGAAAACAATCCATTTATATAAGTTGTCAGAAATGCAGCAGGAAACCAGCCTTTTAAGCAATCCAGCTCTCCAAACTCTATCGAATTTATTCTTAAAGCCCACAAACACAGAACGGATACTTTTTGCTCTCTCTGAAAGCCCTCCTTCATCCCTTGAGATAAGCGGATAATTTGTTCATAATTGCACCTATGACTCTGAAAACCAGCTTGACTTTCAGAAATTATTCCATTTTTGTCTGGTACATACAGTAATCTGTTAGCAATCATTCTTTCAGTTAACTTACACATTATATTTGTAAGAGGATTGGACAGTAGCTGCCTGTACTTACGTCGGGTTTGTTAAGTTTGAGAATCGGTATGATTATAGTTTTTCTCCAAGCAATTGGCAAGCGATTTTTTCAGGTTTGTTTAATGAATGACAGCAAAGTCATTTTAGCAGAGTCTCCCAGATTTGTAAGAAACTCTGGTATAATTCCATCAGGGCCTGCACTCTTGCTCTTAATCAAAATATTAATACCATTTTTTTTTTCAACTCCTCTAAATTAAAGTCATCATTAAAAAGTTGTTTAAAATTTGATGAATTGTTGTTATGTTGTGGTTTCAGATCACGTTTTAATATTTTAATATTAGGCCTGAAGTTGATTACTTTTGCATAGAAAGACCTTGAGATGTCTTTATCAGTAGTAAGTTCTTTAGAACCTTTCTTTTTTATAGGTTAATTTGTTTTATAATTCTTATATTGTTGAATTGTGACAAAAAGTTACGCGGCTTTATACCATCTCTTCTAAAGTCCATATTTTCCAGAAATCTTTTATATGAAGAGCGCTTAGCTTCAATAATTGATCTCTTTAAAATAACCTGTGCTTTACGCAAAGTTATGCAGCCCTCACTAAGCTTAGTTTTGCGAGTTATCTCTCTTGCTTCATTTCTGTCTTTCTAAAGTTTTTGTAAATTTTCATTCCAAAAAGGTGTATACTTATTTTGTTATCTTTTGAGATACAGAGAGAGGCACATTTCAGTATGGCAAGTGTAAAAGCCTGGAAGTAAGCTCAAAATTTGTCATAACATGAATTAAAATGAATATTCATGAATTATTGAATATTCATCCTAAAAAATACTTTTTTAAAATTTCTAGCAATAAGAAATTGTTAAGGAAAAATAAAATTAAACGAACTTTATGCTTTAACTCAAAAAAATTAAATGGAGTTTCTATAGAAATATCTAATACACCCAGTGTTTTTTTATAATATTTCCTAAAGATCTGAAAGGTATCCTTCTACATATCGAGACATAAAGTCCTCTGAATGTAAGATTAGCACTAAATAAAAATAATCATTATAATAGTAACACCAGATAAGTAAATTAAGATGCAACTTTTATATCTAAATCATATTTGTGCAAATGTATTATTTCAGTGCATTTAAAAAATTATTGTTCTAAATATCCATTGAAATATTTTATATATATGAGAATTTGAATTTAGCTTTTAATTCATTTATTATTCAAGACAAATAATAATACAGAATATATATCTTTAGTTTCTAAACTTATATTTTTCTTCCTACTAAATGGATACATACTGACTTAAGTTATACAAAATTTGAAAAAGTCTAAGATTAATAAAAAAAAATATGGAATGTTTACATGTTATCCTTTATGTATATAGTATGAAAGAAATGTAACCATTTCTTTAAATATAAAAAAACATTTTATCGTACATCTTTGAAAATATTTTCAATTTCTGGTGGAAATTCAATTTTTCAACCGTTCGCAAGCTTTTTATCTGTTTTTATAATGTATTATTGTCATTTTTCCAATTTTCGTTTTCAAAAATGCGCGAGATTTGTTTTCCTTTTATAAATTATGACGTATATATGTAAAACTTATCTTGAAGTGTATTTCTGGAGAAAAAATTTAAAAGACCATATTTTATAAAGTTTGATATTCTTCTAAAGCTTCGTGAATTTTATCAGTGTAGTTGCAGAAAAAGTACCTTGTTTATTATATTGTACACAATTCACTATTTCTAGTTATAAGACATTTTAAGCAGAAAATATTAACTATATTATATATACTCTTTTGCTTAGTGAAATGCATAATTTACAATTTGAAACCTATGAAAACTTTCCTAAACACATTTAGAAAGCTCAATAATCCATATTTATATTTTGATATTTATTGAAGTTTGCAATGCGACATGTTTAAACTCGTATTTTACACAGCATTCTAGAGTAGATATTGTATTTAACATAAAATTTGGCAATATTTTATGTAAACGTTTATTATTACATTACTTTTTAAGCATTTTTGTCTTCATTTCTTTTAATTTAAAAAATAAATTTATTTCGATCATTTTCTGAAATTTGGGGAAAATAATTATTAATCATTTTCAGATTTCTCAACTCTTTAAGAAACTATTGTCTTTTTTATTTATTTATCTAGCTTATTATACAAAAATAAAAAAAAAATCTTATTTGTAGGTGAAATTCTAAAATAAAGTCAAAATAACACGTTGCGCAGGTGCAATGAAAAACTACACATATATAATATGAACTATCTCTCTAACCAGACTACCTCATTGTTTTATTTTTGCTGTTCATCCAAGTGTCATCTAGTAATATGCATCCAATCTATCAAAAAACAATTATTCTTTATTTGCTTTATTTTTTTAACGTTGCAGCTTTTGAACATAATGTGATGTTTATTAGTTCGATCATTTTCCTAATTTAGAAGTGTACTCCTTAAGCAATTGGTGTAAATAATATAACTTAATTTTAATACACCATCTCTAATTGTGAATTTAAAAAAAAAAAAAAGATTACTTTTTTTTAATACGCGTGGACTTTGATAGAAAAAAAAATATTTTTGAAAAAAATATTAAACAGAAGGTTGAAACTATATGCGTCAAATTTCAGAAATTGATTTGATGTTTTTGGTATATTGTACGCATCTTCTTCACATTTCTAAACTGAAGTACAATTTTCTGTCTCATCAGTCTCTCAAAATATTAATTAATGCCAGCGTATAATAAAAAACAATAATTGTTTCTCATCTATAGGGTTATGAAATATTTGAGCTTACAGTAAGTATATTGTTGTTGTTGTCGTGTCCTTCCCACAGGGAAGGAATGAAAGTTGCCATTGACTGTGAAACAGGTTGGACTTCTTAACGATAGATGGCGATACCACCTATCTCCACCTCCACAATTTTGGCGTGGAACTGAAGAGGAGGGAAATATTCTCCAGCCCCCAGCACTCGTGGTTTGTGCTGCTACCGCCCACAAGTCTTTCGGACCCACTGATTTAACGAGCACGTACTTCGTCTATACTCGGTGGTATTTAGTGGCATCGAGCCCAGGTCCGCAGTCCGAAACTCTAACCACTCAGCTACTCACGGCCCCATGTATGTTAAGTGTACAGTATATTAATCTTATATTTAGGTAAAGCAAAACGACAACACCAAAACGCTGTCTACACTGCGTGAAAAATATATTTTCCGTATACATAATAATTTGGATTACGAATTACGATGTTGAATTCCGGATGTGTGTACTGCGGCCACCCAATTAAATTCTGAACAAATTTAACTATAGGTAAAAAAGATACAACCAAAGAAAATATCATTCCATCATTACTTTATAGTCATTTTTTGTCAGAGATTGTCGTTCTACAAAATTTTCTCAAGTGCTGTCACAAAACGATAAATACGTAATACTCTCTGAAAGTTTGAGCTATAGCACTGTGTGTGTGTGAACATACATTTAACCCTTAAACATTCATTGGTTTCACCCTGAAACCACAGATTAAACATTTTTATAAAACTAATTTTTTTTATCCCGATAAGAGTTTTTTTACAACAGATGACAACAGTACGGCTATATCACTGGACAACAAAAAAGAAACATTTTTTGTCACAGAAAGAAAAATATGTGATTCTCATAGCATTTTTTCTCCTGAATTCAAATATGATACCGGTTTTTCTTCATCACGCAAGGTTTTCGAGACACAGGCATTTATAATTTGAAACACTTTAATATTTTCTACATTCTTAAGCACACGATATTCGAACATTCGGACTCACCTAGAAATGAAGAAATCTCGATTTTCTTTTGTATTTCGTCAGTGGAGTATCCCTCTTGATGGTCCAAGAACAATCGGCCAGCATATTAGCATTCCATTTGCCTTGATATCTCTTTTCTATCGCTGAAATCTCCCGATGAAAGCGTTCCCCGTGCTCATTGCTCACTGCACCAAGATTTTCCGGGAATAAATCTTACTACGAGAGCAGGTAGTGTATTTTTAAGGACATATTACAGCCCAAATTTTTATAAGATCATGAACAATATCACGGTAATTTTCCGCCTTTAGATTTCCCAAAAAACTGTGAGTTATTATACATTTTTGAATGCTTGCCTAGCTGCTTTCTCCAGTGCATTTAATAGTTACTCAAACTTCTCATCATGCCTTAGTGATCGTATTTGTGGACCCACAAATATCCCTTCTTTAATTTTTGCTTCACTACTTTTAGGTAACTTCTGTTTTAAGTACATGAAACCAGGAGTATTGCCCATGGCTTTCACGAAATTCTTCATTAATCCTAGTTTGATATGTAATGGAGGTAGATACACATTTTTAGGATTACACAATGAGTCATGTTTCACATTTTTCTGTCCAGGAATGAATGATTCGACTTTAGACCCTTCTTTAGGTTTTTTCTGTCCCTACTATCCCAAAGACACAAAAAACAACAGTACTTTGTGTAATCAAGCTGCAGACCAAGAATAAGTGCAATTACCTTCAAATCACCACAATTATTCCATTCATACCCTGCATATTGAAGATTTACCAATATAAATTGAAAGTTTTCATATGTTTCTTTCATACTAGCAGAGTGAGCCACAGGTATTTATGGAAATTTATTTCCATTATGCAGAAGCACTGCTTTTAAACTTGCTTTGGGGGAATCAATGAACAAGCGCTGTTTTAAAGGGTTATGTTCAATATCAAATGTTTCCAAAAGAGAAGAAATGTCATTACAAAACACTAAGCCATTTTCTTCAGAAAAATAATCTTTACATTGAGAATGGCGACTACGATAAGTACATATCTTTGTATTCTTTTGAATAAGATTCCATCCTTTTAGCCAGGAACCAAGCATTTCAGACTGTTTTTTGGATAACTAACTCTTGTATGAGATCGTTAAGATCTTCTTGAGTCAATAAATGAGGCTCAGATGAACAGCTTGGTTCAAAAGTTGTATCACCACAAACTGTTTCTTCTTCTTCCTTACTTCTATCGGAATCTGAGCTTTCTTCATCTAATGCCACATGTTTTGGAAGCTTTGATATGGGCAATTCTTCGCTGTGTGGAACTGGTCTCATTGCAAGTCAGGGTACACCTCTGTATATGTTTTGATTTTGACGTAATCCCTTTAATGTTTGTTAAGCAGAAATAACAGTCAGAGGAGTGATCTTTGGGTTCCCTCCAAATCATAGGGATAGCAAATGGCATGTGGTGTGTGCCATTCTTCCATGCAGTGAGAAGCCTACTACACGAAAAACAACATATATGTGGGGTCCAGGTCCTTGTTTTGTCCCCCACTTTACACACAAAATAAAGTTCATAACACTTTTTTACTAATGGTTTAAGGGTAAGTAGGGTTTCGCATTTAGGACTTCAGCGTCACTTCAC
>BMAO01009579.1:0-24415 GCA_019973975.1 Trichonephila clavata | reverse complement strand
TATTTCTTAAAGAAGATTTAGATAAAATAAAGTGAAATGTATTTTCCAAACTGTTAAATTGATTGAATCTCTCTTCAAAAGCTTGTTTTATTTCCAACCTAACCATTATATATTTTTTCATTGCATTTTCTTAAATGTCAACGGAGTTTTCCAAAAATTATTGTGTTTCGAAAAGGTTTTTGTAATTGAGGAAAATATTTCATGTGATTTTCATTTCCAATTCCTAAGTAAAGTCATCAAGTTTCGTCATAAATCTATACAAATAAATAAAATTGAAGTGTCTGTTTGTAATTTCAAACTAGCAGCTTTTTACTAAATGCATTTAAAGGTATATACGGTACTTATATCAAAAAATATATTTTTAAAATTTTTTGTCTGTCTGTCTGTCTGTCTATTTGTTCCGGCTAATCTCAGGAACTTCTGGTCCGATTTTAAAAATTCTTTCACCCATGGAAAGCTACATTATCAGCGAGTAACATAAGATATATTTTATCTCCATATTCCTACGGGAACGGGAACTATGCGGGTAAAACGTTGACGTTGATTACTCCCCTCCAAGTTGGCGCAAAATTATGCATTTGGTCAATAATGGAAATTTTAATAAAAATTTTCTCTAATTTGTAGCAAATAACTGAAATATAGTGTAATTTAGCATCTTTACAGAAAGCAATTTTTTAAATGGTTTTTTTTATTAAACGTCTAACGTTTATTACGTTACGTTTGTTTAATGTCAAACTTTGAGAAATATCTCCAAGTTGGCTAAGAAGTTCTCTATTCCGACAATCCCAGATATTTTAATGCAAATTTTCTCCCACTTTTTAAAGAGGGAAACGAAATTAAGTTTTAGCGAATTGCGTGCACATGGTATTGAAAATTCCATGGTAATATTAATTGACAGTTTCACATAAAAAATTTTGATTACTTTAGTAGTTTTGATTAGTTTGATTAGTTTTGAAAGTATTTATTACTTTGAATTTTTTTAACCTAATTATACAATATTCATATTTTGCACAAAATTTTTCACTTATACTTAACCTAGATATTTTACATGGAGGTATTACTTTGAAGATATACTATGGAGGCATCCATACAATGTCACTCACCGAATAAAATTAGGGAGCTTTACGCAATACTTATTTCATCTTCGGTCTTTCTAATTCTCAAACCTTTTGGAATAAGTACAAAGACTACATGGCGGAAGATATTTTACGACGAAAAACAACCAAATATGCCTTTCAATGAACACAGGAGGAACAGGAAAAACGTTTTTGCTAAACTTATTATTAATGACCAGCAGAAAAACCTAAAAGATAGCAGTTGCTATGGCTTCTTTTGGTATAGACGCGATTTTATTGACCAACGGTCGTACTGAACATTCCGTTTTAAAATTATCGCTTAATCTTGCATTTGAAGATTCACTCATCTGACATTTCAGAAAAAATAGCTCTCAAGGCTGGATGCTTCCACAATGTAAGATTTTAGTGTTGGATGAAAGTACAACGTCTCACAAGAAAGCTATAGAAACGTTAAATCGGACTCTTCAGGATTTATGAGATAGTATATCATGGAAGAATAGTAGTTTTATTGGCTGGCGATTTCTGACAAATTGTCCCGGTAATCCAGAGGGGGTACACCGACAGATGAAATCAGAGCCTCTATTAAATCATCAAGTTTATGGGCAAAATTCGAAAAATTCAGTCTGCAAAAGAATATGACAGTGTATCTTCATAATGATATAGATCAGGACATTATGCAGAGACGCAATTGAAAATCGGTGGTTGATGTTTGGACGCAGCTGCTGAAGTTTATATTTTACTTTACAGAGAATTTTGTAATTTAGTAGAAAAGGATGTAGATTTTATTGCTCAAGTTTACCCGACTTGCATCTAAATTTAAATTGTGATCAGTGGTTGTGCGCAAGATCAATATTGGCACCAAAAATGACATTGTTAATAAAATCAGCACTGAAACTTTAAAAGACGTGTGAGAGGAAATGAAGGAATATTTATCAATAGATACATTCATGGACACAGAGAAAAGTGCTTCATATCCAAGGAGTTTTTTAACTCGCTTGAACTTTAGGGTGCACCCTCATATAAACTTCAATTAAGACTACCAGCTATGCTTATGCGAAATCTCGATGCTCCTCGGTTATGTAATGCAACGAGCTTCGGATCACAAAATTGATGCAGAATATACTTGGTGCCACTATTTTAACAGGTGTCGGGAAAGGGGAAGTGTTATCATACCTTTGAATTCCAATTATCCCCACTGACCTACCGTTTCATTTCAAACTTGTTCAATTTCTCCAATCAAACTCAGTTTTACTGTTACTATTAACGAAGCAAGGCCAAACATTGCAGGTAGTAAGGGTACATTTGAAAAAACCACGCTGTTCGCATGGCCAACTATATGTAGCCGCGTGTATTCAATGCCCGAAATTTTCACATATTTACACCTGACTGAAGAGTATATAAAATAGTATACAGTAGCCTCCTATAATAATATTCCGTTTTGAGCTTGATTAAGATTAGTCGGTACCCCGATAATGTTAAATTGAGCTTTTTCAGAAACTGCTAGATTTTTCACTTCAAATTTTGTCTGTATATTAATTATACTTTTATGTAACGAAATTTAAATTGTAATAGGTGGTTGTGCGTAAGTTCAATATTGGCGTTTAACAATGACATTTTCAATAAAATCAGTACTGGAATTTTAAGAGACATGAGGGGGGAAATAAAGGAATATTTATCATTGGATACAATATCGGATACATAACAAAGTACTTCATATCCCATGGAATTCTTAAATTCACTTGAACTTTCGGGCATACCCTCATATAAACTTCAATTAAAACTAAATGTACTAGTTATGCTTATGCAAAATCTCTATCTTCCTCCACTATGTAATGGAACAAGGCTTCGGATCACCAAATTGATGCAGAATATAATTGGTGCAACTACTTTTACTGGTGTCGAGAAAGGGTAAAAGTGTTATCATACCTCAGATTCCAATTATCCCCGCTGACCTACCACTTCAATTCAAACGAATTCAATTTCCAATCAAACTCAGTTTTGATGTTTCTATTAACAAAGCGCAAGAGCAAACTTTGCATTTGGAAAAGTCATGCTTTTTCCATTGCCAAACTATATGTAGCCTATTCGCGTGTGTCCAATGCCCGAAACATTCACATATTTGCACCTGACGGAAGAAAATATAATATATGATATACAGTAGAGCTTCCTAGAATAATCTTTTGTTTTGATCTTTTTTAAAGAAGAATTATTCATTAAACGTAGATACTTTCAACTGTTTGAAATATTAATAGTTTAAGGTAATTAATTTTAGCTGTTAATTATAATAAAGTGTGCTTTCAGTTCTTTAAACTAAGCTCTGTTTTGGAATATTTAACTTTTAATGGTCCCGGTCAAACATTAAAAAAACATCAATACTTTATTTACTTTCTAATGATTATGATATTGACAGAGTTATTCAAATACATCAAAGCGTACGAAGGCGCGGGTAAAGGCTAGTTAAAAATGAACTTTTTCGCAATAGGTACAATTCGTAACAATTAGTAATTTTATAAATATTTATTCCTATAAATTTCAATTCATTTCGTTTTCATTGAAGAAATGCACGCAATTTTTGTTATCGTTACTCTGTTTTGTAGAATGCTATAGAAACTAAAAAAAAAAAATTGCTTGCAAATTTTATGACTTTTAAATTATATTTATCAGAGGTAAGTTTTTATATTCAAAACATACTTCATTATTGCTATTCATACTGTATATTTCTTAATATAAATTTCATGTGGTTTCTTCTAAAATGAAGTGCCTGTGTTATGTTTAATCAGTTTGGTTATTCATTATTACTTCAGAAGCTTCATTTTTAATATATTGGTAGGAATCTTTTCTGTACTTTAAGATCTAGAATGACGTTATAATAATTTAAATCTGTCATGTTATCTGCAGATTAAAAAAACAATTATTATATACGTCTGAAAAATGAATCCATCTAAAATCAATTTTTGCAATTAAAATACTTTATTAAGAGAAATATATAAAAGAATATTTTTTGTAAGTAATATTAATAAGAATTTGTGGATTAAAAATATTACACATTATGCAAAAGATCAGTATATATTTATAAATGCTTTGAAATGTAAATAATATGGCGTAAGAATTACATTTGTATTTATTTCCTTATTAGTTTAGGTGTTTTGTTAGCTCTAAACAAAAGATCTATTTCTAAAATGGGTTATAATCCTCAGTAATATTTAAAATTTTTATTAGGTATCGGATTAATGATTATTTAAAATTTTGCTTTGTAAGTACTTAAGTTATGCAATAGGGCTATTTAGTTTAACTAGCATAACATTACGCTATTTATTTTTTTTAAAAAACCACAAATATGTTATTTGTTACAATTTTTTGGAAATATCTTTCGACGGTTAACGTATTAACGAATTACACGCCTATACTCAAGATGATTCAATCTTAAACAAAATGTAATTAGTCTACAATTTTTTAATTTTTTGAAAGGGAGCAATATTTTAAATTTTACAGTAACAATACGTTTTTTCCATTGTATGGAACTTCTTCACCTGGAAACAAGTAATATAAAAAGATTTTTTAGTCAATTCCTACTTAGATCAACAAAAAAATGTATTTTAGTTACTTTTTATTAAATAGTTACAATTAATATAAATATGTATATACATATGACAGAATTAGATTATAAGTGAAAATTTTATTTTTATTAATTATTATTAAAGAAACGAGTTGTCATCCAAAACAATCGTGTATATAAACTTTCAGTTCAACTGTTCAGCTTTGAAACGTGAGAAAATAATGTTTTTTAAAGTTTTGACCCAAGTCTCTAAAAATGAAGTCAACGTGGTTGTATCTGTAATTCTTTAAATAATTAATTTCAATCAATAATTTTAATTAATTATAATTAAATTATCGTTTTGTTACCCAAAACAATAATGCATAGAAAATTTCAACTCAAATGACTGCTTTAAAATGTGAGGAAAAAACCTTTTCAAGTTTTGACACAAGTTGCCAAAAATGATGTCAACACATTTGTAATTCTTTCAATAATTATTTTTAATCAATTAATTTTTATAAATTATAATTAAATTACTGTATTTTTATCCAAAATAAGGGTGTATATGAAATTTCAGCTCAATTGAGTGCTTTAAAATGCATTTTATTAACGATTGAAAATTTGAACAAGATATATATATTTACATAAAGAAATATAGAGAGAGAGTGGGTTAATAGCAGGAATTGAAAAAAGCACAAAGTTATTTGTGATCTCATGAAATAACTTCGATAGATATTAATCCAATAAATGTCGGTAAAAAATGTTTTGCTCAAATTGGAAAAGTAAATTTCTAGATTTTGAATTATGCTGGAATTTTCACAATAACTCCCACTTTATTGCAATAGTGGTAAAAGTTTTTGGCAGTGCGATCCTACACAATATATTTTACATTTTGAAAACCATATTTGTTCTAAAAAAAGTTAAGCAATAATGTATTTGTATTTAAATAATTTTTTAAAATAATTCTTTCATTTACCTTAAGACTTAAAAACAATTTTTCGTGACCCCATTTGAGTTTTCCGACCCATGGATTTTGAATACAACTCTTTAATTATTAAAAGCTTTTATTTAACTTACAATGTATGTATGTATGTATGTATGTATGTATGTATGTATGTATGTATGTAATTTGTTCGGGTGGAATCTTGCAACTCAATTTTGAAGCTGATATCTTCATGACATTGAGCTGAAATTTTGTATACACGTTTAGTTTGGATGGCAATTCATGTTTTGGCTATTTATATTCCGATATTGCAATTACTTAAAAAGATATTAATTAAAAACTTTTTTTTGGGCGCCAAGTATGATATGTCTGCATTGTTCTAATAATGTTAGTGTTACAGCAATGACAAAAATATGCGTCGAAAATCGGATTTCAGCCAAACTGAAATTTCATAACGTTGCGCTATTGATTGTACTAATTAACTTTGTTTAAAAAATAATTACATTTCTACAACGTAAAAATTATATAATTTCTACAACGTATGAAATTTTTTTACAAATTTCTATTTTCTTGGATTTAAATTCAAAACAAAAAAGTAGAGCTATTTTTCAAGTAGATTGGTACATTGTATACCTTTCTCAATGCTGCCAAGTTAAACTGAGATGGAGCATTGCAGAAATTCTTTAAAAAATTTATCTAACTTTAATCTATGAAACTCAGACAAAAAATAACTACAGAATAGGAAAGATCATTTATTTCGTCCCGATACGGTATAATGTTTTTTACAAAATATTAATATTTGTATTTCTTACGATTTTTTAGCGCGTTTTTCACGTAGTGGAACAAAAGCGCTATTAGAACGCAAATTTCGTATTCGTTCCATATTTTATCGTACCTTTTTCTCAGCCAATAAGCAACCAATTGCCCTCGGTTTTTCGGCATTTGGTCGCATTTGTGCCCTAGATGAGCCGAATCATATTTAAATTTAATCATTTTAAAATTTTTTTTTAGTACAATACTATTTTCTGTTAGTAAAATGTTCATTAGTTGCATTATTGTAAAATACAACATGTGAAAAACGCGCTAAAATTATTTGGCCATACCAATGATTGATGTCTTGTTTTTAAATACGACAAAATCGATGCGTTTTTATAAAAATAATGTCTAAATCGTTGCGCTTGAATTTTTTTTTTGTTTAAATGAATTGACATTTCGTACTAAAACAGCTCATGCTTTGCTTTTTTAGAATCAATCATTTTCATTATAAAATGCCGAAAACTTTTTTTTACGGTTTTTCAAAAAATACTCAAAATTTTAATTAAACATTTAACAACTTCGTCATTTATGAAGAAAATCTCATAAAACTTTTTTTTCGAGTGAAGGACAATGTTACCCAAGATCTGTACGAAGATTGAAAAAATTGCTTAAAAATTACAGATTTAAGAAAAAATTGTGTTTTTCGACTAGTACACTTTCTGCGAGAATTCATTTAGCTAGACTGTTCGAAAATAACCGGCAAACACCTAGCAATAATGGTGCGTTGAATGAGATGAATAGACTGAGAAACCTGTCCAGGGATAACTAAAAAGTTAAAAATAAATTAAAAGTAAAAAAACCTTTTTAAAAACAAGCTTTTATTTAAACGCGCTAAAAAGAATAATATAAATTTTTCTTTAAAACTTTTTTTACTATCAACTTATAACGTCATTACACAATTTATATGATATAAAAGCTCGTCGCGAGATTTACCTCTGCAGATAAACAAGTAAATTACAAAACTTGATCTGATTGATTTTAATTTTTAAAAATTTAAGTAAACAAGAGTACTTTAATCTCGCGACGAGCTTTTATATCATATAAATTGTGTAATGACGTTATAAGTTGATAGTAAAAAAAGTTTTAAAGAAAAATTTATTTTATTCTTTTTAGCGCGTTTAAATAAAAGCTTGTTTTTAAAAAGTTTTTTTTTACTTTTAATTTATTTTAATTACCTTTAAGGTATCCAACTACCCTAAAACTGTGAATTATGTCAAACATTGACAAATTTTTTATGATTTTATTTTATAGGCCATCTTATTGGCTTCATAAAAATGCCAAGTTTATTATTTTTCGTTCACTAGCACAAAAACTACAAGTATTTTAATAAAAGCACATATCATTACATTAAGCAAGATGTCATTCTTTAAAACGCGTTTTACTCAAAATGCGTTTTTTTGAAAATGCTGAAACGGGGACAGCGATTGCTCAATAAGTTTTGAAAATAATTAGCTGTGTGTGAAATGTTTTGTGTACGTTCTGTATAATAGCAGAACATTTTTACCATTCAGATTTATCAATCACTGTTTTATTACAAAATTTACAGTCCCTTATGTTAATATAGTCACTGTTCCTTAAGGCAATTTCATATACTAAGATAAAGTGCTCTAGGTTTTGTAATAATTAGAATATCTCTTATCCTTAAGGTCAGTTCAAAAATGAATCACATAGCAACATATCACAATTGAAAAAATAAAAATTTGTTTATAAATTTTGGTACAGAATGGGCCCCGTTTATGTTATTTTTTGTAAATGTTTACCAATTCTCCCCATTTTAGTAATAATAGTTTCTTTTTATCTTCTTAATTTTAGCAAATTTTTCTTAAAATGTACTAAACAAATCTAAAAAAAGCAAAAAAAAATCCAAAAACTCCATTCTTTTTTTAAAAAAGTTGTCGCAAGTAGTCGGATACTTTAAACGGCAAAAGCTGGAAAATAAAAAGTATTTGAATTGCAGTAGTGGAACCAGTACAGTATGTGAATGGTGCTTTTGTGTAGTTTTTATTCAGAAAGCATCAAAATAGAAATTCTTGATTAATTTCACCTTAGTTATTTTGCAATATGAATAGGTTATTTTTTTTACATTGATAAAAGTACATTGAAGAACATTATGCATTGACTGAAATTACACAGTTACTTCTTCGAAATTCATGTAGGTCACACATCAAGTCACATTTTTGACGCTAATGATTTGAGGGATTCTTTCCCGCGCGTGCACAGAAATTGTCATACAGGCACTGTTATACAGAATAAGCATTTTTTGTCTTTTGTGAATTTAATTTTATTTGAATTATATATTATGGGATTTTGAAGTTTCTGTGTGTGAATCTCCTTTTCTTCAACTCATTTTTCATTTTTAAATCAATACTTTAAAGATGAGATGGTGGAAATTAATTGGACTTACATTATTGTGCATATAAAGGAAAGGGCAAATAGCGAAAGCTCGAATGTAAGAAAATTTTTTATTATACATTTCCAAAAAGTTCTATTATGTATGTTCTTTAAATCAATGATAAGTACTGAAATTTATTTGTGTGATAATACATGATGAGTAACCAAATGAAAAGAGTATTAAGAATTTTAAACATTATGCAGTAGAATGTCGTTTATCCGAATCTATTGAGACCAGACATTGTTCGGATAACCGAAAACCGAATGCGATCCATGCAGTATATGAAACCAGACACAATACGAATATTGAAAATCATCACATGCGGGAAATGTGCTTGAAGAAAAAGTAAAATAGGTGCAAAATGTCACAATTTTACGTTTATTGTGGAAAATAATCGCTTATTTTTCGCTGTATCATTGTACACCTTCGTTTTTTCACAGCAAGGTATCTGATTCTCTTGAGCAACAGTAGTTGAGTAGAACAGCACTCTTGACTGTTGTTTGTACCATTCCATAGTTGTCTCTAACTCAGAAAAACGCGCCAGCATTTGATGGTCCCTGGCTATTTTCGTTGTTGTTGTTGTTTCCCGTCACTTTTGGCCTCAAGCGAAACAATTGTTGAGCACGTTGCGTTGTTCGAAAACGTATCTGGACTTTGCTCCGGATAATAAACGTTCGAATAAACGACGTTCTACTGTACAATGATTTTGTAATTTCGCAAAAACACTTAACTCTCAGGATTTGAAGTGACGATGATTTGACTAATAAACTAAACTACTAAAAAATACTAAAAATACTCAGATACTAAAAAAGTTAATTAGGCACTGGGGTAGAGAGAATGATTAAAGGAACAACCTAATTAACATCCTTTTATAAGCTTCATTTGTATGGAACGGAATCTTTGATCTCAATTTTTACCCACTTTTAAAGGTCAGATTAATTCGAAGTTTTGTTCACTTGTCCAGGACCGATGACAGTAAAATAATTTAATAATTTTGTCCATTGTCCTGTTCAGGATCATCTGGATTAACGATTTATAATTTTCAGATCCCATCCGGCATCTGGCGACTAAAAGATTAAGTTACAACTTAGTACGATTAACTATAAAAGGGTGTTTTTTAGTTTTTTTAAAATTATTGAAGGTATTAAGGGTAAAATTGTGGCTATATTGCGCAAATATTGAGGAATAAATCTAGATAACACCTTCTATTAGTTCTTACACTCTTTTTAACACTAAAACTCTTTTCAATTTGAGGAGCAGCTTGAAATCACGTTAAAGGCAAATATAGAATAAATGATGTAGAATAAAATTTGTAAATGCAAAAATAAGAAGTGGCCAGCGTGTCGAGTTCGAGCCTTTTGAATACGAAATAAGGAATCATCAATCCAATATTATGTAGCCATTTAAATACAAAATCAGTTAATCTACAGATTAACTAGGTAATCTGAGCCTTAACTAGGGTAATCGGTTAAAGTGTGGAAAATTATTTCAGTTCTCAAACTATATAGATAATCTACACATTGTTTACTAGGCACTCGTTAAAGTGAAAATAAGATGATTAGTGGAACAACATCAACGTATCTGTATGCTTAAATTAAAGGTTGTTTATTTTTTTGATGTCTAAAACAACCGAGTTAATACAGTATTTCTCAAACTTTCAATATTTGCTACCCATTATTAAATGATAATTTTCATCGCTCCCCCCCCCTTCCTTACAATAACAATATATTGAGTTCAATGATACTATACTTTGATGCTAGAGCTACAACTTTAACCTGTTAAATCATATTGACGTGTATGTACGTTCCGCTCACCCTTTTATTTACCTTTTTTGCAACTTCCAGTAATACACTATCTGGCCAAAAGTATCCGGACTCCCACTGGTATGAACTTAGAGCGTCCTGAGGCACATATTAATATGATGTTGGTCCCCCTTTTGCATGGATGACAGCCTGCATACGTTTGGGAAGACTTTCCACCAATTTTTTGTAGGTGACCATAGAAATTGCCTTTCAGGCGTCCATCACAGCTGAAGGGAGTGCTTGCAGTGAGGATGGTCGATTTGGCTGGCTACGTAATCTGCGCTCTAATTCGTCCCAAAGGTGTTTTATGGGATTTAGATCGGTGCTCTCAGAAGGCCAGTCCAGTTTTTGAACACCCATTGCGTCAAACCACGTCTGTGCAAGCCTCGATGTGAGAATGGAGCAGTAATTTTGCTGGAAGAGAAATGGGCCTTCCCCGAAATATTGTCATAGAGTTGGGAGTGCAATATTGTCCAGAATGTCCACATACATCTCATAGTTCCTGTTTCCAATCACAGGAACTAACGGACCCAGGCCAAACCACGAGAAACACCCCCACACCATTATGCTTCCACCACCAAATTTAACAGTCGGCACAATGCAGTCACTAAAGAAACGTTCGTCGGGCATCCGCCAAACCCAGACGCGGCCATCTGACTGCCAGACTGTAAAGCGAGATTCATCACTCCAAAGAACAGTTTTCCACATGTCCACAGTGCAATGACGGTGAGCTCTACACCATTGCATTTGATGCTTCGCATTCTGTGGAGTGATGTTTGGATTGTGAGCGGCTGCACGACCATGGAATCCCAAGTTTTTAACTCTCGACGGACAGTCCTGCTGCTAACACTAATTCCTGATGAACTTTGGAACTCCTGAGAAATTTCCACCAACGAGGACTTGCGATTTTGTTTCACTACCCTGTTCAGAGTTCTGCGGCTGCGTTCACCAAGTATTTTCGGCCTACCGGTTCGTTTTTCTGCCGTTTCACTGCTTCGACGTTTCCACTTCACAATTACATCACCCATAGTGGATTTAGGCTTCTGTAGAATGTCCACAATCTCACGAACTGATTTCCCACAAAGGTGGCATCCCACTATACTGCCACGATCAAGCTCACTAAGCTCCTTTGACTTACTCATTGCCTCACAAAAGCAGAAATACCATCTGACAAACCACTACCAACACTTTTATAGCTTTCAATTACGTATCAAATTGAGTAACTCGCCAGAACCACTTTTTTAAGGGGTGTCCGGATACTTTTGGCCAGATATTGTATATTTGTATCTAGCAATGGGAATCGGATATTTCATTTTATATATCTTATTTTCTTATTTTGTACTGTGTACGTTTAAAGTTAGTTTTCTTATGTGTTGAACCTTGAAGAGTTCGAGGTTGGTCTGCACGTTAAATCATGAAATTTGATATGCTTTTTCTTATTTTCTTCTGTAACTTTCTCCCCATCCCAAATGGGTGACTGACATTCTTTCCACCCACAGGATGTCCAGTATCAGCTAACTTAAAGGGGACAGAGGCAAAAAGAATTTTTGGAAGATAGCGAGCCGCAGGAAATGCTTCATTTTAGTCTTGAAATTTGCTACTTTTACTTAAAATAAACGCTTGTGATTTCTTCCATCAATTGACTCGTTTTCGAAAAAAATGGCCTGCTGAAATTGGTACAACTCCATCTCTTACATTTAGCTCGTTTGAAATAGTAACTGGTCATTATGTTTTTAATTTCGAATTAATTTGCCTTTTTAAGACTTAAAATAACACAGAAATTCCTCCTGTAAGGTACACCTCCTAATAAGGCACAATTAATGTTGCCACTGGTCTCTCTTTCAATATGAATCCTATGTATTTACATCTTATTAAAAGACATTCCATTTAAGTGACCCTAAAATAGATTCTTATTTGTTTTTTGTAAAATTTTAAGATTTTAAAGACAGTTTGTGTTTCTCTTTAAATAAATTAAATATACAGATGTCCTAATAAATCAATGTAATTTAACAGAGGAAAGGAACAGAGAAATAAAAAGATGCAACATTGTCTGTTCCACGCTTCGATTTAGAGACAAAACAAAATATGTAATAAAGCAATTGCAACTCGGGGGGGGGGGCATTTTCTTTGGGTTTACATAAGAAATAAAAATGCTAGCTTAGGTGGACAGAATGCACAAACTTTTAAAAAGATCCGTGCAATGAAATATCTTCAAGGAATTTCGGTAAGTACAAGCTTGTTTTATTCCCTGCATAATTATTAAATATTTTTTAATTGCATTTTCTTGAATGTCAACAGAGTTTTAAAAAATTATTGTGTTTTGAAAATGTTTTATTAATTCAGGAAAATATTTCATGAATTTCATTTTCAAACCCTTACTAAAAATGTCAAGTTTCGTCATAAATATTTTAATATTTTCAAGCCTCGTCAAAACAATTAGTCCATGCCCTTGAAGTTTTTTATTCAGTTCATTAAAAGGCTGAGTAATGTCGCGTAAAACATTACATCATTTAACCAATGTATATTGGATAATTCATCGAATCTATTGTCTTTTTCAATTAAAAAGAGCTTAATTACACATATGAACATTTTCTTATTCCTTTCAATCACACGACATTTATTCTCACCATTCAGCTTGTTATGGCCTGGAACTTGTATGTCTAGTTTTTAATTTTTTTAACCGCCGAGACATAGTACAAAGCTACAATTAAGAATATTTATATTTAAAATAAATAATTTGAGCATAAATTTTGTATTAACATACCTATAATATGCATACACATAAATACACATTACTTTTAAATGCGTTCGAAATAGATGCCACTAAGTTCTACCCTGGAACTGACTGACACAGACGCGCCCTAAATTGGAAGGCAAAAATTACTAGTATCGAAAATAACAGACATGCGCATGGCGCTTCACTAGGTGAAACAGAGAGAGAACGATACAAGTGCTATGAAGATATTTCAACAAATATAACTGAACATAACCTTACAAAAGTGTATTTTATCCAATGAAAGTGATTTAAATATGGTTATTTTTGCAATGGTTTGTATATTTTTCTTCAACAAAGATGTGAATAAAATTATACACTTTATTTGATATTTTGTAAACACTTTTTGCTTTATTTAAATACTACATACTTTCATATACATTTGTTGTCATTTGCATAACTTTGGAACTGTAATGATCAAACTGAAGGTAATTAAATTGATTTTGTGTTAATGCAGTGCTTGAAAAAGTACAATTAGAGAAAAAAAATCCATAAAAATTAGAACATCTAAATAAACCCGCGTAAACAAACAAGTGGTTGCCTAGCAATCGTGGGTCTTTTAAAAAGCTTGGGTGGGTCAGCGTCTGACCCACGGGTCATAGGTTAGCTATCACTTAGATTATCCTGGTAGATTGATATATCTACCAGGATAAGTCCCCCACTCAAGCGCTTTTAGTTTCCCGAAGCACACAGTGTTGGACTCCTTTAACAGTGTAAAGCTCCTTTTTTCGAGCTCTTCCAGTAATTTCTTTTTCATCTTTTGTCACTCTACCTTTAATTTAAAGCACTTAATTCATTCTTAAAACTTAATTTTATTTTATCCAAATCCCTTTTTAGTTTTTTTATGGCAATAATATTTGTTATGCTTAATATTTTTAACGCAGTACTGGGCTAAGTTAAAGCTAAAGAATGTCAACTTAAAAACCCAAGATAGGAGTTGATGTTTCCGCATGGAAACAGGTATTATGACAATCCATTCTACGTATATGGATGATATTTGGTAATCTGTATGTTTCTTTACAAAGTTTCAGTTTGTTTATATATATATATATATAATGCAATTATTTATGAAATCCAATGTCCTTTTATTTCAACAAAAAATTTTATAGTTGCAATTTGATAAAATTTATCCGCGTCATCACTCACACATTTTGAGATTTTCAATTCTTTACCAGATTCTCTTGTACTCACTTTGCGTGATTCAGTTTTTATACGCCATTATGAACTAGAATTGGTACAACTTATTGTATTTAAAATTGATTGGAAATTATTTGATCTACTCTAGACGACTGATATTATATTTGACTCAAAAGTAATTTTTTTCCAACTTAGGAATTTGTTAAAATGAACACGAAAGAATAAAAAAATAAATAGAAGTAATACTATTATATGGGAGAATAAATAAACTATTTTCGGAGCATATGTATGTTTTGAAGATTTACGAAATCGAAAAAATATAAGATTATAATCTTAATTACTCACTTACCTCCCCCCCCCTTCCAATCAGACAGAATCGCGCTTTTATGAGTGTCTAAAAACTTTGGGGAGGAGAGTTGGAACTCGAAGATAATAAATTAAGTAGGAATATAAGTATAGTTTCAATTTCTTTAAAAAGTGTGTATCATAAAGATAAAAGGTGTTTTAAAATTTTAAAGACATGCTTAGAAATAAAACTTCACTTTTTTAATTACTCAAGCCAATCGTAAGCCTTTGCGGTCGCCGTGCCGCGACTAACACATACTACACCACAAAACATCAAAACTCTCATCCACTTCATCAAACACGTACATTATTTTCAATTCCCACACTTTAAATTTAAATTCACTTCATATCCATTATTAATTTAATCACACTTCAATATATTTTATAAACCACCTTAAAATAAATTTTCTCTCATTCTCTATATATAATTTAATTTTTATCAAGCCTCTCATTACTTTTAACGCGGTACTGGGATACAATTGGAAAATAAGCCAAAGCCATGCTAATCATAACCCATTATAATAGGAGATTAATGCCTGCAATTATTAAACCTACTTTTGAAATTAGATACACTTCTATGGCTAAACTCTATTTAAAATTAGAATGGATATACTATACATAAATTCATGACATTAAACTCTTGTAAAAAATTCTGACAGCTTTTTAAAAAAAAATTAAAACATATGCCTTGCATTTTTAAAGACTTAATTTAATATGAATTTAGAAATGCTCTTAGTCATTTTGAAATAATTGGCCGTATGATTTTTTATGGTAGTACAGAAATGCATCCCTTTTACTCAATTCCTACTCTATTAAATCCACTCTCTCTATATATATTTATTTATGTATGTATTTATCTTGTTCAAATTTTCAATCGTTAATAAAATAATTTCTATTTATCCAATCAATTTCAAATAAATTTTTTTAAATGCCAACTTAGGTTTATGTTTATTGTTGTAACAATGTAAATGTTAAAACAATGACTAAAGTTGGCGTCGAAAACCGGTTTTCCAGCCAAACTTGCCAAACCGGCTGTGTATTGTTACAACAATGGAGACAAATCATGCTCTTTTTTTAATGCCTACTATTTATTCGCCATCTCCCTATGTAAATATCTTGTTTAAATTTTCAATCGTTAATAAAATCGTTTTTATTCATACATTCAAGTTCAAATAAAGTTTTTAAAACTTGTATAGGATAAAACTTGATGTTGATATAGTTTTTTCAAATATTAATTTATTAATTACAAGTTATACTAATTAAATTAAATTAATTACCGGTTTTCGACGCCATTCTTGATTTATGTCCATTGTTGGAACAATGTAAGTGTTAAAACAATGACCAAAGTTGGCATCGAAAACCTGTTTTTCAGCCAAACCGAATGTGCATTGTTACAACATTGCAGACAAATCATGCTCTTTTTTCAATTCCTACTATTAGTTCACTCTCTCCCTATATATATATATATATATATAGTGGAAAATTTTGAACAATATATATATACACTGCTGGCTACAGTAAATGCAACACCCTGAAGGAAGCACGCAAATAACATGAAATTTACAACATGTATTAGCTGAGGTGAGATATGCAAATGATTAGAATTTCAGCACAGACACACATCACGCACGCCGGTGGCGCCACCTCAAAACGCTATTTAAGGCTTGGAGATTTCGACGATTTCAAGTTCGGCAATTTTGTTTTTCTTGTGGTTTTTTCGAAGAACGATTAGTTATATCTCGTAGGAAACAGTAATCAGCTTTTGATCAAGTATCCGAGTTCGACAGAGGAAGGATAGTGGCCTACCGAGATTGTGGATTATCTTTCAGGGAAATCGGTAGTCATGTTGGACGAAACCAAACAACTGTAATGCGGATATGTGACCGTTGGATGCAGGAGGGTACGACAGACCGACGAGGTCGATCACATACACCTCAGTGCACCACTTCACGTGAGGACAGGCAAATTGTGCGCATGGCAGTGACGGATCGCTCAGTCATATTACGAACCATAGCACAGCATATTGAGTTTATAACGTATCATTCAGTGTCTGCGCGTACCATTCGACGCCCTTTTACAGCAGAGTGGTCTGTCCGGAAGACTCCATTGCTTGGTCTACCCTTGACGCAGAACCACAGATGTCTCCGCCGCCAATGGTGCGATGAAAGAAGGATGTGCGCGGCAGAATGGAATGAAGTTTTCTTTACTGACGAATCACGCATCTGTCTGCAACACCACGATGATCGGATTCAAGTCTGGAGACACCGTGGAGAGAGGATGCCGAACAGCTGCGTTATGCATAGCCACACTGGTCCTGCAACGTGTATTATGGTATGAGGCGATATTGGATATCACTCTCGCACTCCTCTAGTACGCATTGCGGTACTTTAAACAGCCCACGCTATATCTCCGAGGTGTTGGAGCCAGTTGTCCTTCCTTACCTTGAGGGCTTGGCCACAGCCATATTTCAACAGGATAATGCGCGACCTCACGTGACACGCATTGTCCAAAGGTTCTTCGTCGATCACCAGTTTGAATTGCTTCCCTGGCCGGCTCGCTTTCCGGATCTTTCGCCGATAGAAAACATGTGGTCCATGGTTGCACAATGATTGACCCAGATTACACCCCGAGCTGCCACACCAGATCAACTTCGGCAATGTGTGGAAGCTGCTTGGTCTGCTGTACCCCAAGATCACATCCAAAGTCTCTTTGAATCAATGCCGAGGTGTGTGGCAGCGGTGATCTCCAACAATGGCGGCTACTCTGGCTACTGATTCTGGCAGGAACCACACTTCACAGAAGTCTATAAATTTAATCATTTGATACTTGGTCAACATGTTATCTACGAAACAAATTTTGTCGTGCTATCTCTTGTTTTTCTTGGTGTTGCATTTACGGTGGCCAGCAGTGTAGTTTCTATTGTAGCTAAGGAAAAATATATTTATCCCTTATCAACAGCTTTTCCCTTCATTTTACATGCATTGAAATAAGGGGATTTATTTTTAATTCTGCATTTAATACAGTTATTTTAGAAAAGGAAACCAAAGACATTATTCTATCGTTTCTTATGGAACGATAGTTCTTGCATTTTAAAAATTTGTAAGCATTCAACTTTCTTTTCATAACAAAACTTATTGTAAATTAGGCATAACTTGTAGAGAATTCAGGTTTTTTGTTTCATATAATTAAAAACTATATCACAGGCAAGTATGTAATTTAATTTTTGTCTTGTTCAAACTCAAATTTAATTTGGTCCAAAAAAATGAAACCCTTACCCAAATAGGTAAGATTATGCAACTAACCCCTTCATGATCGATGAAAAGAGAAGGAAGCGTTTTCCCGCACCCAGGCGTTCCGAGAGTATACGCACGTACAGGACCGGGAGAATTTCCCTGCTAAGCCTAATTTCATTTAAAAATTCATGTAAAATCTTAAATACAATCAATAACTTTGACCTTGAATATGTGGTTTCTTGGACCTGCAAGGGTGTATCCGAGTTATCCGGATTGCCGAGTTATGAAGACACTTCTGTACTGATAAAAGTTCATTGGATAAAAATAAGCACATTAATGGAAATTAAGCAATTTGTTCCGCGAAATCTCACCAAATCACATATTGTCACTTCTGCTACAAAGGATTCTTCATGCTCTCCCCTTGCATAGAAGTTATCATAAAGACACTATTAAATTCCTTCACTATATTGCTTTGTTTTTGAAATTAACTTTATTGGAATTATATATTATTATTTAAAAGTTTCTAAATGGCTTGTTTGTATGCATTTATATTGATTCATTTTCTTAAGCTGACATGGAGGATTTTAAATGGACATACAACGGTGCAAATGTAAAGAAAAGGAGAAATAACAATTATTCTAAGGTAAGAAAAAAGAACCTTATTATACATTTTTTAAAAATTTGTTAACCATTGTTTATTACGTATTGATAACATAAGTACATATATTATTACGAAAATAAGCTATAAAGTTTAATACTGTAAAATGTATGAAAGAACCAAATAAAAAAGCAAAACTTTTAAAGACTATTTAAAATTAAAAATATTTTGCATATATATTTTCGCAAGTTGGTAAGAAAGAATTGCGATAAGTATTTGATCAGCTTATAAAGAATTCACATCCCTTCTTCCCTGTAACTCGGCTAGAGGTGGTAGGATTAATTTATTTATCACTATTTCAAATCAGAAACAACACTCTAAATAAGATAAATTTAATCAGTCAGAGCATGAGGGTGAGACGAGACGGCATGGGGGAGAATATAACGAATCCTGCAGATCTAATCTTAAGATATCTTTATACAGAGCTTATTATCTTAATGACCGCTCTAATAATTTAACTCTCTAAGTTGATTAAAGATCACAGTACATGAACTCTTGCAATCCTTTCATCTTTTTGGCGTGGACTTAAGCACTTCTCCAATAGTTGAACTAATTACTTCCTTAATATTCCTACTTCTCGCTTCGTACACTGTTTACGTGTACGTTTCACTGCCGAATTACTTCGCTTCTCGGCTATTCGCTTCACATCCAATCTATTCTCACTTCACTAACTCTCAAACTCGCGAATACAGATTATATATATTAAACTTAATTTGCATAATAACGCTTTCTGTCTTCAGAGAAAGTTGGTTGAAAAAATGTTTCCTTTAAAAGAATTCCCCAGAGGTTAACAGAAATACGCGTGTAGATTCGTCACAAACTTTGGAGATAGTGGGTTTAATTCATATGACGTCATAGTCACATGATAAATGCAGTTCATAAAATCATATATTGTAACAGCCACATGATAAATACAATCACATGTTTACAGCCAATCAGTTCATACACTTCACTGCAGCCAGCTTATATTTTTAAGCAGAAAGTTTCTTTGTCAATAATAGTTGCATAAATAGGCAAATAAAATATACTTGATTTAAAAGTTCACATATAATATAAGAATCCTTTTTTAATTTGAAAATCTTTTTGAAGAGAATTTTAGTATTTGAACATCTTTACCCAAATATCAAATTTGAAATGTTATCTAAATTTTAATAGTTGAACAACAAGTAAAAGTCTAATGCCTGTTTTGAATTCGATGGAGAGCACGTGACTACTTTTATCATGTGACCTTCATGAATTTAGTCCATTAATCACATTTAAAGAAACTTGACTGAACACAGGGATATATATGTATATATTCTTACTAATATTATAAACGCGAATGTTTGGATGTATGGATCTGCTTTTTCTGCACTCGCTGTCCCCGTTTGAGCATTTAAAAAAAAAAAAAAACACTTTTTGAGTAAAGCGCGATTTAAAGTACGTATATCTTGCTTATAGTAATGGCATCTGCTTTTACTAAAACACTTGTAGTTTTTGTTCTAGTGAACGGAAAATAACAAACTTGGTATTTTTATAAAGCTAATAAGATAACCTATCAAATAAAATTTGTCAATTTTGGGCAAAATTCACAATTTTAGGGTAGTTGGATACCTTAACACTTGGTATTAACACTAGGTCACACTAATTTCCAACGGAAGCTTTGACAAATATTGGTTTAGCTCACTGTATAAGGCGCCCTCGTTCAGAATCATATTGTGTGAAAAATAGGTTTAAAACAAAGTTGTAGAACCATAACCTTTGCAGAATTAACATGATGTTAGATTTAACAAAATGTGTGTAAACTATATTACAATTTTAGTTATCACTACAAAAATAATGGTTCTCGTAGCAACATTGGCTAAAAAGGATTTTTTACGAATTTTGTGTAGTGAGTGAATTAGATTTACTAACATCGCATTTTAAAGCAAAACGAGGCGTATTAATGGGAATTCTAAATGTACTGAAAAGGAAAGGGTACTTTAACTTAATGAAATCACATTATTTGGATATGAAACTTTTGTTGAGAACGTAAATTACTCATATAAATCCACCATGAAATGTAAAAATGTCAGAAATAGTCTAGAAAAATTTAAAATTACGAAAAATACATATATTTTTGCTTCCAAAATGCTCGGACGCCATGTTTGGCAAGCTTTATTGTAATGACTACAGATGGCGCCACTTGTATGCAATCTACGTACAAAACTTTCAAAACATTACTTTAGAAGAAAATTGATCATAAACTGCTTAAATACATATTAATAATGCTTTATTTTACGAAAAAGAATATTTTGCTACATGTATAATGATTTTAATCACTTCAGAAACACTAATTCTGCTTTTTTTATATGAAAGGTGGGGGGGGGGCTAAGAGAATTAAAGTAACCCTAGACTACGTCATGAGATCACGTCATTGTTAGGGAGGGGACCCTCTTCCTTGGAATGAAAGAAGGAAGTTCTGACAATTTGTTTTCAAGATGAAACGGTCAAGTGACCTTGAGATAAGGTTGACGAGGGAGGCTGGAAACGCATGAACAGGATAGCTGTTTATTTCAGGGGGAGGCGATTGGAATCTATTTTAGGAACTGATAGGAGTTATTGTGGGTGTATAATACTTTCTTAGTGAGTGAAAGATTTGTAGAATTGTCATTTCAACCAGACAAGTTCCTCACGCAAGCATTTCGGATTCCCGAGGCGCACAATGTTGGACATAAAAAAGCTTTCTTAAAATTCCAGCGCTTCCATTAATTTCTTATATTTTTCCTTTCATACTATTTTTATTTCAAAGCACTTAATTTTTTGAATTTTTTACAATATACTTATATTCTACTGTTTCAAATTTTTCTTTTTAATATTTTAATGCAATATGGGCTAAGGCGAAGCCAAGTTTGTTTTGCTACAAACTCAAAGCCCTAGATATAAGGTGAAGTTTCCACATCGAAACAGGAATTCCACTAACGAATTCTACATATAACTGTCATTTGATGTTGAGGCACTGAAATTCTTCAATTTGACTCATAGCAACAGGTGGGTTCTGGACTGAAAGCTCTTAAAGCTAATTTCTGCAGAGAGTGGTGTCGTCAATGGATGCTATGCACCGGGGCCCTAAAATAATCAAGAATTAAAAAAAATATACTTGCATATGAAAACTTTACAATATTCCTATTGAAGTCAATATAGCGAGATGTAAAATTTATCGTAAACATTATTATTATAGATATCTAAATTTCGACAATCTTCAAAATAATTCTTGATGTTACGAAAGTTTAGTTTTTGTTATTCGATTTGGGAAGCTCTCAAGAATCCCTACCTCAACTGGAATTTTTAAAAGATATAATTTAGAAGTGAACTTTTATTAATAAAGTAGCGAAATTTTTATAAAGAAGCCTGGTTGTTATTTCGATAGTAACTCTAAAAATAATGTGAATGTTTCAAAAATCTTAATTCAGGCTCTGTAAAGAAAAATCCTAACTATATATACATAGAAAAAATATTACATGAAGTATTTTCCATGAAAAGAGAATGTTTTGAAAATATAGTTTTTCTTCTTGTTTTTGCTATAAAATTACATTTAAACAGTTTTAATGTAATGGAACATAATGGAAAATTTTAATCGAATTGTTAAGTAATTACTACTCTGTGCTAATGGATCACATAAGCAGAATAAAAAAGTCGTAAAACAGAGAATTATGCACAAATCTCAAAAATAAGTTGTTTTTGTATTAGGAAAGGAAGTCGTTTCCGAAATTAAAGCAGCTACGTCCAAATGGACTGCATTCTTAAAATTTCCCATTAAGAAAAAAATTCAATCATTATTAGATATGTAAATTTTGAAGATAAAAGATTAACTATAAATGAGAAATTTTACAGGGTTTATTAAAGTAATTTATGTGCCTGGAGCAGGATTAGCAAAAGAAAGAGAGAGAGAGTTTAACGCCGCTCTATAAAGCAACAAGTGGGCTATTGATCACAAACCTCGTAATGTTCACCCTCGGTCGAGTAACGAGAATGACACCTGAGCTGGCATACCTCTTTCCTAACTACCACATGAATGGGAGGAATGGCCTCATCTACACGGAGGGTCTTTAGTGGCAACAGGATTTGAGCCCATGACACTCCAGACATGAACTCGTGACCATAACCACTAAGCTACTGCGCCCACCAGGAATAGCAAAAATTCTATTGAAAAGGTTAAGGGAGTCTGATAACCAATCAGTTTTTAATATATTTGAAGTTTTCTGAGAGTTGACAATCTCAATATTTGACAGTTTAGAGAGAGTGATTAGTTTAGCAATCATTTTAAAGCATTTTTCGATTCTTAAAAGTTTAATTAATTAAAAACTGGAAAGAGGAACCGCCCCTTCCCTATCTGCCTAATGGCGGACCAACTCCCATTTTACAAATAATGCAACTCTATCACAGCTCAAATTGTAAAACTGTAATTTCCTTGTATTATGTAGTTCATACGATTTTTTCTTCATAATTGGCTGTAAAATTTGTAACACATTGTCACGTTTAACTATTTTTGCACATTCATGCAAAGCCTCCCTATCATAAATGTAAACTAGTCCAAACTGTGAGTTTGCACCATTCTGTAAAAAAGATGTAGTTTCTTTTGTTAACTTCACCTTGAAATAAATTTTACAGCATCATGAAAAACTTTTTTGTATATAAAGAGAGATATTTGGGAGAATAATCGGTTCGTTCAGTGAAATGGCTATTAACTCTTACTTTTACTACTAAAATCGCTTCTGTTCAGTTATGTTTCGAGGTTTTTAATTTTTAAAGAGCAATATTTGTGTTTTTACACATAGCTAAAAACCTTAGAAGCTTTTATTGTTTTCATTAATTTTTTCCTATTGAGAAATTGCCGGGCTCAAAACATTCTTGTGTTACTAAAAGACAATATTTGGAAGAAAATTATGTGACTTAAAATCAGCCTTTTTTCAGCTGATACTAGAATGTGACTTTATTGAGTTCAAGTATTCCGTATACAAGTATTGCAAATATAACTGAATTTATTTATGATATTACAAAATGTATTATAATACTATAGTAAAATAATTTCAAGTCATGTAATAAAAATCAAACTTTGGAAATTGCACCGACTTAAAACTGAGAAAAAATTAGATGTTACACGTACAAACCTGGGGGTTTCTAATTTCAGTTTGTATCATTATTATTTTTATAAGGATTTCAAAACTTTTATGAAAGCATTATGTTAAGAATAGGCTGAGTAATATCTGTCATCGTAGATATATATATATATATATATATGTGTGTGGTGTTATGACACGGAGTTCTAGGGGTATTCACAATGAACTACACTGTTTTTAACTAATACTAACGTTTAATGTGGACAATTACAGTGCTACTCACTACTATACAGATATATTATTGACAGCGTTTCGATAACTAGTTCTTTTCGTATTCAACAGTAGTTTCTCAGTCTTTTCACTTCATCATTATCACACCACGGTTCACAATGGCGTATGGCATTCAGATGATGGATGTGTCACCTTCACGTGACTGTCCTTCCAGCATTGGGCCACTTGGTCCCTACACGGCCAGTTAGATCCCGGTTGCTTTCCTTTTTTCTTAGCAGCGTTGGCTCTGACCTCCTCGTCGAGACCGCTCGCTCGCTAATCCCTCTCTAGTCAGTTCGCTCGCTGCTGGCTCGCGTCGCCAGCGCCCTCTATAGTGCCGTCTATGTGGAAATTCCC
>BMAO01009578.1:0-25786 GCA_019973975.1 Trichonephila clavata | reverse complement strand
ATTTGCTTTATATCATTAGATTTATTTTTACATAAATATAAAAGACTCATGTATATTATTATTATCCTGCTTATAAGTCCTGAATAAATTTGTTGCATTGAGTTACTTACAAATATTGACCCAAGAAGAGTACTTGCATCAATTGTATATTTATTGAGAATTAGGATCATGAAACCAAATATGGCTTTATGTATAGACATTTGATTCTGTGGGATGTTGTTGCAATATACAGCTAATAACTGGAACTGTTCCTGCTCATAGGCATCATGGCTCATGAACACAGTAATAATAATATAATTTTTTAAAGTTCTTGATGTGTTTTTGGCTGGCAAAATTATTTGGCAGTTTAATACATAAGTTACAAATTTTGGAATGGTATGAGTACTGATTTAGCATTTCTTTGACAAACTTTGAAGTAATTTAATATTTTGCTCAAGTATAATTTGGAAAACTCAAAAGTTTCTTGAAATTTAGGATTTTCCTGGTAAACTAATACTATAATTAGTTAATTATCTTGCTTATATGTAGTAGAAACTGTGATTTTGATTAGAATTGAACTCAATTTATTCATGATAAACTTTAGTAACTTGTTGATGTATAATAATGATTTTAATCTAAAAAAATATATTTTCACACGTTTTAACTTCAGAGAGAGAATTCTGTATCTTTTTTCCCTCTCCCCTGTCTGATGTTTTTTTATCTTCCATTTTTTTTAAGTGTAAATATAAGTATATATAAAAAGATACTTTAGATACATATTAGTGATAACAAAATAATGAAATGTCAATACATTTCTCGAAATAAGTTTTTAGTTTGCATGCACTACACATACAATACCTGGTCAAGATACATAACCAGTAGAAATTGCGAATGGAAATTTTATGCAACTATTCATTTTTATATATATTGTATTGAATTTTTTCTATCTTTTTTGCAATTCATTGTGTTGTAAAAATAAAATTCATTTTCCTCATTGATAAATATTTATTATTCAAAAACATTCATATTAACTCAATCCAATATGCTAATTTCTATTTTACAAGTTTAACTTGTATTTTGGAGCCATCTATTGTTTATAGATAAATTATGCTATTTTTTATAAATTATATGTAATTCAATAAGAAGAAAAATACATTTAAAACTGAGGATAATTAAATTGAATTTCTGAAAATCATAGCACCTTTTCTGATGAAACATTCCCTTAATATTGTATAATAACTTTTAAAAAGTAGATCAACATGTGTTATAGGCACTTTGCACAAAGACAAGTTTAAAAAAGTATTGAATTTTTGTTATTAAAAATTGTAGATCTTCTGTACCCAGTGCTCAAAATGAGCTTAAACTAGCACTGTTTGAAACACAAAGTATTTATATATAAAATAATGAAACTAACTTTAATTATAAAAATCACCAGGTTTGTAAAAAAAAACTTTTTTCAGTTTTAAATTGGGGCACAGTTTAGCAAGTTTGAGTTTTATTGCACAACTTTTAAGTACTAAAATATAGTACTACAATATATTATCATGTAGTTAGGTACATCATGAGAATATTCAGTTTTATCTGCATTACTTGAATTCAAAAATCTAATTGCAGTATTAGCTGAGGGCGATATTTAGATACATCATTTTCAGTACTGTTCCATCTCTTTGAAATATTGTTTCTCACAGCAACCTGAGAATGTTTGGGCCAACAAGAAAAAAATTAATGGTAAAGCTTCCAAGTTATATAGACTATTTTTAAAACAAAAATAGCTTTGAAAACAATCTTTATTAAATAACAATGAGAACTCAAAACATAATCAAGCGGAAATGCTTTTAGTAATGAGAACTGAAATAATTAACCATTTCACACTACAAGAGTTGATTGAGCTCAAAAATATTTTTAATTCAATTTAAGAGTGGAAAACTGCTTTAAAATGAAACCAAAACCTAAGTTCTTCAAATATCTTTAAAACTAATTTATTATCAGATCTGAAATTTGGTTGCAAGCTTCTCAATGATATGGGTCACAAGAAAATGTCAAAAAATTGTTTTTGAAATGTTTAGGGCATTGTGTGGCCTTAACATAGTATGATTTGTACCAATACATTGTGAAGCCTTTAAAGATGTTATAAAATAATAACATTTAGCACTTTGATAGTCTTAATAATTATTACCTACAAATGTTTGAATTTTTTTAATATAAATCATTGTCTCCTTGGAAAAAAATACAAATCATACTAAAATATGGGATTAATTTTAGAAATTATTTGAAGCATGCTAAATTATTTTCATTAAAATTTTTACATTTTGGAGCATACAAAATTTTTGTTAGCTAGTTTAAATTAGTAATTAAAATCATTTAACGTGCATCATTTATCAACATTTAATTTTAATATTACATGATTTTATATATGTGAAAGTTTCATTTTTTTAACTAAGAAATTCATTGCAATTTAAAAAATGCATTTTTCATATTCTTTTGAAACACTATCAGTGACATTGCTTCATTATGTACTCATGAAGAGTACTTTTTCTAAGATGTATTCAAAAAAGATTTTTTTTGTCAGTTTCAATCTTTATTTGCATTGATATGGATATATAAAATTGAAACATTGTTATTGTACAATAATTTTTTAAACAACTGTTCTATAAAAATTCCCAAGACATAGTAAAATCTTGCGAAATATATGATGATTCTGTAATGAAATAACACATTAGCCAGCTTTGATTGTCTGGCTTTACTTAGTAATTATCATTTACAAAGGTTTGAAATTTCTTTTAGAAATTTCTATTTAGACGGTCTTCAAAGTTTAAAAAAGAAAATTCTCTTTCACTATTAAGTTAAAGAAAAAAATCATGTTAATACATAATTTTTAGAAATAATGATTAAATGTTATTGGATTATTCTTTATTACAAATTATTTCTTATGAGTTATTGAATTGCATTTAAATTGTCTAATTGATGTAAACCAAACAAATATTTCCATACAATTTTAAAAAATAAAACAATGATTAACATTAAAAACTTTGATGTCCAAACAATAATACTGAAATGGATTTTCAAGAATAGAAAAAGGAAACTTTATATGAATATTAGAAAATAAGTTAAATTCACAGGCTTTTTCGTAATTAACAAGAAGTTTCGATTTAAAAAAAAATATAACGAATGTCACAAATTTGGTAAGAAATAAATACCTTTGCTTACAAAGAATGGATGAATGTATCCATCTGCTCTGAGAAACATGACACATTTTAGAATGTAAAAATAATATTGTTAAGGTCGGGGTTCCAGGATTTCAAAGAGCAAGTCAATTCTTCAGGAGCAATGAAAACTTATCCTTTTAAAACAATCCTAAGAAATGCCACAGAACTAGAATTCCCTTAATAAATTCCAGAAGTGCTTCACAGCACTCAGACACAACTAACAGTGTCTAGGAATACAAATAAGTAATGTATTCAGGTAATGGTTATACATTTACGTGGAATCTCTATTATCCAATCATCAAAATAAGTTGATTTGCAGTCTCTGGTCCTATTCAACAGCCGAAGTATTAACTAATCGCTCTTGCTGACTTTTCTGTAGTCTAAACAAATTTTTGTTTCGGCGAGCCACTCCCTTAACTAATCGCTCTTGCTGACTTTTCTGTAGTCTAAACAAATTTTTGTTTCGGCGAGCCACTCCCTATTTATAGTCTGCACGAATTTTTCGAGAAAAATTCGTTTACATCATGAATTTTGATATTAGTATATTTCTCATATTTCCAGAAGCAATTTGTTCAATAGAGCGTTGCGTAATTTTTTAATCACAATGTGGCTGGCACTAATAAAAAATAATTACTAAACCTAAAAATATACAAAAATTCGAAGTCAAAGGATAGAAGTATAAACTAAACTTAAATATAATACTATAAACTAAAACTATATATATATATATAGTTTTAGTTGTATAGTCGCAATACAACAACTAAAATAGTAGAAAATATATTAAAACTATTTAATGTACTAAAAAGAATTTAAAGAATAATAATATTTGCGAATTCGAAAGTTAGCGCGCAATCACAAGTGTCACAATTAGCTGTTATTTGTTTACATGATAGCATGTTGTTAATCACGTGATGATAGCCACGATCGCAGCGCCCTCTAGTGATAAATCGACCCCATTCCTTGACAATATTTTTTCGTAAAGTTCTAATAATAAAATCGAATAATATAAACCTGCTAGTGTGATATTACGGGTCATCGCACCAAGTTGTTGTTTATGTTCGCCAAGATGGGCGATAACATTACAATATGGTTACCTTGATATTATTATCGTCTGGCCATGTGGTTGCCATGGACATAACGTATATTAAAAATAATTTTTATTTGTTCTGTTCCCGGGGTAATCCTATTAATTTCAGACGATTTTATTTGGATTTCTTTTACAATTTAACCATTTTCATTGCAATCGCGAATCAAAATATATTTCAGTCTTCTGTTTTATTTAATGCTATTTTCGAATATGGATATTTCTAATATCATTGGTGAGAACTAGGATTTTTTTTTAAAAAAGAGTGAGTGATAATTTTAATTATTTCTATAAATCGTTTTTTTTTTCAATTTATTTTACTTTTTAAAAATGTATTTTTTTTTTTCGTTTCTTGTTCGATGAAATTCGTTGAAGAAATTTGCAGTTTTTGGAACATAGCAAGCTTTCAGTACTTTTTAGTTGTTATTCATTATCAATTATAATATATATTATGTAATTATTTTATTAGTAATATAAAAATACAATAATTATAATGTGTAATAATCATATACGTTATTTGTAACAATTGTTATTTTATAAATATTAATACATATGTGTTATTTATATTATTTTATTTATTTCTAAGTATTATGTTATTTATTTATTTTTATTACGTTATTTATTTACAATTATTATTTTGTTGTTTTTTATAATTATGTTATATGAGTATTCTTATATCTGTACGATTCTCATTATATTACAATAGGATTATTCTTTTTTCATAAAATCTATTAAATTATATTATGTGATTATAAAAAATAATAAAAAGTAATACCATATAAATATCTAATACTTATTACTATTTAGTATCATATGAATATTATGTATAATAATTTCTATAACATTATATTACTATTAGTAAATATGGTTTTTTATAATATTGATATTAATTATTTATTGATCTTGATTAGTCTCAATCTATTCCTAAATTCTTCATTTGAAATCGATTTTAATGTTTTTCAAAACATTTCTGTAAAATTATTTTCCTGACCAGTCTTACCGATAAGCCGCCATCTTGAATTTCATTCCAACGGTATGCGCTGCTTGGCGTGATTCTTTATCACGCCAAACAGCGTTTAGCGCCGTGCCCCATGATATCAAACTAGTTCCGATATAAAATTACAAATAATCATTTTGCAAAAAATAGAAGCGCATATATTTAATTTTTGGCAATTTAAATTAAAAAATAGTGATTTTGAAATATTAAATGTAAAAATAAAATAAAATATTAAATTCAAGTCAGAGCCGTTTTTATTATTTCAAACTAAAGATTTTAATGATATAAGGTAATAAACTATAATTTTGAATTTTTAACCATATTTTAAACTTTAACACATTCATCTTGAATTATTATTAGATTTTATAAAATTTTTAATTTCAAAATTCACGATAAAGTTATGATTGAATAACTAAATGTATGTTTTACCACGGTAGTAAGAAAACGTCTAAGCCACTGTGAAATACTAATCCGGATTGCGTGATGCATTGCAGAGGTTAAATATTAGAAAATAGATAATTCAAAATTTTCCAGAATAAATACGAAAATTTAAAATAATTTTAAATAATATAAAATTTTTAAACGCCAAAATAAATACGAGTATTTAAAATAATTTTCTGTTATTTATTTTTTATCTTAAAAATATTAGTTTATTTATTTAGTACTCACTATTGTACTGCACAATGATTCTTCAATTAAACGATTCAAATAATAATCAAACAAAAATACTATTTCAACAATTCACAGTATATACACATTGAACTTTTCACTAAATCCATTCAATTTCACTTATAAGATATACACAGCACTATGCGTCAGCTGTATAGCTACAGATATACTGCAATAAGCATGTCGGTGACGCGAACGCATGAGATTTCACCCATCCAAAAAGTATCTAAGGCGAAGAGCACACTGCGCGTGCGCCAGTCAAAGCATGTCTGTGATGCGAACCCATAAGATTTTCCCCTACCAAAAAGTGCCCAACGCCGCTAAAGAAGTTTTCACTTCAAAAACCTCGCCAAAATTGCAGCCAAGGTTATCAGAAATAAATGTGGTAAAGCATAATTCCTTAGTATCACTTATACAATGTCATCGATCAGGGTGGCTCTAGGGCCGGACAAACCGGACTTATGTCTGGGGCGGCAAATTTTAGGGGCGGCATTTGGACCAAATTTTAAAAACACTTTTTTTTTGTTATGGAAAATTTGGAAGAAGTTAAAGGAAGAAATTAAAGTACACTATCTAGGGAAATATTCAGAACGAGATAATTTCTCTTTTATATGAGAATATTAAATTATACATTGTTCATAAAATTAAATAAGCTAAATATTATTCGATAATTTTAGATTGCGCCCTTGATGCCAGAAAGATCGAACAAATGACATTTATGGTAAGGTATACATGTATTGAGAAATCTAATTCTAACGAAGTTATCGTTAAAACTAATGCGAGCTTTTTTGGTTTCCTTCCAGTTGAGAGATTAACTGGAAGAGAACTTTCAAATTTAATAGTTGAGAAACTTAAAAAATACGCAATAGTGACTTTAATCCTGAAAGGAATGAATCGGTTATGACTGGAAATAACTTTCTATCGAATAATTATATCTTTAATGAAAATTTTATTTAATTAACACAAAGAGTAATGCAGTTTTTTTATCAAAAATATTTATTATTGTTCAATTTGGGGAAGAGCGGAAACAATAGATTTATGAAAACTAAAGTATGACACATATACTTGTGATTTCAAAGTATTTAAAAATCGTTGAAAAACGGCGTCAATAACAGTACCACTGTTAGTTGTCCAAACATTTCGATTAGCGTTCATTTCGAGCTTGAGTTGATCTTTTAGAAAAGCTATCAGTGGCTCAGCTTCTGGCAAACTGAAGTTAACGTTAAAATCACCACTCAAAATCATGTGAAGCGAGTGATAGTTTTTAATACGCTTTTATAAGTTTCACTTGCACTTAACGGAATCTTGGAACTCGATTTTTACCCACTTTAAAAGGTCAAATTAATTCGAAATTTCGCGCACTTGTCAAGGACCGATGACAATACAATAATTTCATAATTTTGTTCCATTGTCCTTTTCAGAATCGTCAGGAATAAGGATAATCAGATTTGGCGACAAATCCATAAACCACTTCTAGATTTGGCAACTTATTGCATGTACCATTTTTAAATTTGGGGACTAATCCCATATACCATTTTGAGGTTTGGCAAATAATTTCAACACCATTTTCAGATTTGGCGACTAAAAGAATAAGGTGCAAACCTAAAGCGAGTGTTTTAAATTTAAAGCTAATTTTATGCAAGTATAAAATACACTTGCGTTAAAAGAAATAAAACAAATAAAAAAAGTGTTTTGTATCTGAGAAAATGGAGGGTGAGTGTGTTAGCAATAACCTACCATAGAATAAACATTTTTATGAAAATGAAAATTAAAAAAAATGTCTTGTGCATGTGAAAAAAAATAATTTACGTTCTAACCACTAAATATTTTTTATTTGTATAAAGCAATATGTTAAGAAGTGATGAAACGAATGAACATTATAGCAATACGTTTAAAAGTTGAAAAAACGATTGACATTTAATATTACCATGTTTTTATTAACTCGCTTTCTTTAATGTCTGTCCGCATGGAATTTTGTAATTGATTTTAAACTGCGCGACTTTCCGATAAGCTAGAGACTTGAAATTTGGACCATAGCTCAGAAGTGGATGACAATGCATGAAAATATGAAAGAAAAAAGAAAAGGAGGAATTTAATAATTTTTAGTCCATTATAAAAACATAGTACATTAAATTTTTTTTTTAATTCGAACTTTTTCTTCTTAACACTTTTATTTGTTTGACCTGTTCTACAGAGACGGAATCTAATATAACGATACGGGACACTCATCTGAGGCCCCGTAAACGGAGAGAATAAATACACTTCAGACCCGTTAATTAATATGCATTGTAGAGCAAGACTAATTAATTCCACAGCCACGTAATTCCAGCTTCAAATATCAAACACAAGGATAAATTCAACTATGAATAGTTGATAGTTTAAAAAACTAAAAAACACGCTTTTATTGTAGTTTGAACTAAAAAATGAAAAATAAATTATAGTTTTAAAAAAACTAAAAAACACGCTTTTATACTGAATGGAACTACAAAATTAAGAAAATAATTCTTAAAAGAAGAATAAAATATTATTAACCAGAAAATTAATGTCATTGGGGTAAAAGCGTGGGGTGTTCTATAAATATGTATCAATTGTTATAATATCTATAACTTCTATTCAGAGTTAGGGTAAAAATGTTGTAAAAAGCACCCCACGCTTTTACCCCAATGATATTAATTTTCTCGTTAGTCATTTTCTTCTTATTTTAAGAATTATTTTCTTACTTTTTAGTTCGATTCAGTATAAAAGCGTGTTTTTTAGTTTTTTTTAAACTAATTTATTTTTAAAAAGAGCGGAACCACCTTCGGTATACGGTAAAAGTACAAAGGGCAGGAAATCTTTAATTTTTTTAACTGTTTGATTCGGAGAAATGTATGCGACCACCAAAATGACAAGATTTGCTGCTATGTGCAGTAGGCGAGCGTCTTAATTGCTACTACAGTTGGACCCCCAGACGAGGGTAGCGAAGAGACACCGTCAAGCACATGCTTAAAAATTAGAAATATTAGAGAAAATCAAAAATACCCGTTTACTTATTTAGTTTTTTAATCAAGAAATCTTTTTTAATCACAATTAAAAATATTATATTGACAGCGACAGGAATTAACCTCAAAGTATAAAAATGATAATCACTTAAATATTTATTCAAATAATTCCATATTACTTACTCCTATTTTTTTAAAGAATGATGAGCTTTGTCAGACGCTTAACAAGAAATATAATTTTTAATATATATAGTTTACACATATATAAATATATCCTCAGAGAGAGAGATTTCACACACAACAAGCCCTGAGACTTTGACATTTGAGCGTAATAATCACAAGTTTATTCTTGATGAAGTCTAATAAGACTTGCTGGTGTGTGCGGTAGGCGGGCGTCTTAATGGCTAGTAGAGATGGGCCCTGAGACGAGGCTAGCGAAGAGACGCACCCAAGGCGCTGAATTGGTCAAATGAAACAGCGCGCGCTTCCCCCGACTTCCTGTTACGCATTTCCGTCCCTTTTCACGAAATCACTCCTACAAATATCCAGCAACCGAGAGTAAAGATGTTACACATCAAAAAATTAGGACTAAATTTGCTAGATATACGGGGGAAGGCCTACAATAACGGAGTGAATATGAAAGGCGACAAATCAGGGGCTTAATTTAAAATAAGAACGTTAAATCTACGAACAATCTATGTGCCATGTAGTAACCACTCTTTAAATTTGGTCGTTAATGACATGGCAAAAGCATCCTTAGAAGCCTGTACTTTTTTTAATATAGTTCAAAAAAAAATTTTTTCCGTCAACTTTTTGTTGGGTTATATTATTAAAATGTACAAAGGGCATAAAACTTTAAAGCCACTTAGTGGAAAAAGCTGGGAAAGCTGAATAGAGGCTATTAAACCCTTAGGTTATCGATTGGGAGGTTTTTATGATGCTTAGTTTTTATAATCATGCTGAAATTGACAACTCTATAAGAGATGAGACCTCTAGATTATTAAATCCTACTTCACAATTCAAGTTCCTATGGCCATCATTATTTGCTATAAGATCTTTAATTGCATTAAAATCCATTAAGCAAGTTATTTCAAACAAAATATTATGATCTATCATCTACTATGGAACTCTCAAGAAATTGTAAAGATTTTTTTTACAATGTGTTTTGATAAAATTCACTGTGAAGCAAAAGAACTGGCTGTCGAGATTGATATATCTGCTAACTTTGAGGTGACTCAGCCACGTCACAGAGTTCGATGGAAAAACGTGAATTTTAATTATGAGCACAAAATTATCCGATGGAATATCCTAAATTAAAATTCAAGATAAGAGTTTTATTTTTTTTACATTGGACGAAGCAGTTAATGCCTTGAAATGCAGATTTAATTTAATGAGCACTGATAGTAATTGTTTTCAATTTTTGTACAATATATATGATTTAAGAGGTACCCTAAAACTTTAATTAATTAAAAACTGTAAAAATTTAAAAATTATGTTGACCGATGGAGAATCATTGGATGTAAACGCGCTTGATAGAGCAGATGAGATAATGTGAGTTCCAACTTTAGAAGGCAAAAAAAAAAAAAAAAAAAAAAAAAAAATTTTTTGTGTGTGTGAAGTTTTAAAATTTATTTCTGTTATAGAATTTGCTCCAAATCTTACTATTTGCATTTATTTTACTTTCTTTGCTAATAAGTTTGGCAAGTGTAGATATTAGTTTCTCAAAATTAAAATTAATCAAAAATTTCTTACAGTTCACAAATTCTAAAGATAGATTAAATGGCTTAGCTACATAGGCTATCGAACATGAAATAGCTGAACAAATTGATCAGAAAGTTTTTAGAATTAAAAGTCAGAAAAAAAACCCAGTGGTAATTTTTTATATGTTTTAGTTTTCAATATGTACTGTTAGCTCCCTTTTTCTTTTCAAGGAATATTGAAGTTTTATAGGTGTGCATTTATGAACAATTTTTATCTTTTTCAATAATAGTTTGTTTTTTTTACTTTGGAAAGGGGCGGCAAAATTGCTTGAGCCAGCCCTGCTTCGATCAACTTGGTCAATGTCCCTCCCCTCTTTATAGTTTCTTTAGCAATGATGACCTGCTTTAGGGAGGGCTTACACACTAAAATATTAATCCCCATATTAATCGTATGCCATTTTTTTGATGATATGGGGTTGATATTTGGGGGATCGATAGTACTACGTTTGGTAAGGAAGTACAAGAAATCGCCCCTCCCTCCTGTGACCCCTGGACATCATTTTGCCAATAGCTCGACACCTGAGCCTCTCAATCCGCTCAAAACTCGCTCATTATCTATCCCTCTGCCTCCATTGTAAATTCTCACCTAATTTCTTGCTCATAGGGTTATTCCTTGTATTTCAACGTTTTAAACGTTTTTGAATCTCTAATATCTTGAAAAGTATTTAAGTCTCTGCTTTGAGATTTGAACCACAGTTTCCCTTCGGCGAGACTAATCCATTTATCTACTTAGCTCTCTTTTGGTAGGCTTAGGGGTCTCCAGAACTCAAATATAATGCTCCCATGTTATTTACATGGGAGTAATAATACAAAATTTTCAAACGCCAGAATAAATACAAAGATTTAAAATAATTTTAAATAATATAAAATTTTCAAACACCAAAATAAATGAGAGTATTTAAAATAATTTTTTGTTAATTATTTTTTATCTGAATAATAGTAATATATTTATTTAGTACTCACTATTGTGCTGCCCAATGATTCTTCAATTAAACGATTCAAATAATAACCAAACAAAAACACTATTTTAACAATACGCAGAATATACAAATTGAACTTTTCACTAAATCCATTCAATTTTACTTATAAGATATATACAGCACTATACGTCAGCTGTATAGCTACAGATATACTGTTATCAGCATGTCGGTGACGCGAACGAACAAGATTTCACCCATCCAAAAAGTGTCTAAAGCGAACAGCACACTGCGCATGCGCCAGTCAGAGCATGTCGGCGACGCGAACCCATACGATTTTCCCGTACCAAAAAGTGCCCAACGCCGCTAAAGAAGTTTTCACTTCAAAAATTGTTGTATGCGTCTCAGAGATTTTCAAGGTGAAATATAAACGGCAACCATTTATATGTATTGCCCATTCTCGGAATCGTAACGACCAGCACATATTTCGCCTATATCATAAACATTACCACCAATGCTTCAAGTGAATTTAGTATGTCGTTTGAAGGCATCACCAGGATCAAGGATCTAAACAAATATGAAAAACCAATATTATTTTTTTTAAATAACTCTTTTTCCATGACAATATTTTTTCGTAAATTTCTAATAATAAAATTGAATGATATAAAATTATAGACAATCATTTTGCAAAAAATAGCAAAGCACATATTTTATTTTTGAGAATTTAAATTAATAAATAATTATTTCGAAACATTAAATTTTTAAATAAAATAAATTATTTAATGAATTTAAAGTCGGAGCCGTTTTTATTATTTTAAACTAAAGATTTTAATCATATAAGGTAATAAACTATAATTTTGCATTAATAACCATATTTTAAACTTCAACGCATTAATCTTGAATTATTTTTAGATTTTATAAAGTTTTTAATTTCAAAATACACGATAAAAATATGATTGAACAACTAGAAGTCTGTTTTACCACGGTAGTAAGAAAATGTCTAAGCCACTGTGAAATACTAATGCGGATTGCTTGATGCATTGCAGAGGTTAAATATTAGGAAAAAAAATGGTGCGTGGAATGCCACGCGATAGAAGTGAAACTTCTTGGTACATTCGCTTCTCCAGGAGCAATACGAAGATATTTCTCTTCATTCCATAACAACGTCTGTTGCTCTTCAATAGTTATATTTTCACTGAACTTGAGACGCACTCTGTTTGAAATTGAAGAAACTATCATCGATTTTAACATCATACATTCTGTACAGTGGAGTAGCTACTAAATATTGCAACCATGTTTTGATGTTTCTTTTAGTAAACAAACAAATCAGACAACTAGTTCTGTGAATTTTCCTCCGTTTGATGTGAACATTGACACAGTAATCATCATTAACATTCCGTGCCAGTCGTTTGACCATTGTATTGACGGATGCTGGAACATTGATTATTTGCCCTAATATTCCAAACTGACCGTGTACATGTCTCAATCGCCTAATTTGCATGAAAGATATTCGTGGAGAAATGAGACTTTCTGATACCATAGTCAAAGTAGGAAGATGTGGTGGAATTTCTGGGTATACAAAACCATTATATTTTGATAAATTTGGTATACTTTTCCTATTTAAAATTTGTCGGCAACTGTAGCCCGCTTTAACGTCTTCTAAATTAATACAGGGTAAAATATTTTGTAAAATATTTTTATGCTCAGCAACAGGTGTTTTTAAATCATCTCTAAACCATAATCTTTCACAAATCGAACACCCGAAAGGATTATCAACGAATCGCTTTTGGAAATCTTTGTGAGTATTTTTACGGGAATCATAGTCTTTGTAACGTAGGATAGAATTTATTATCGATTCACATGCATCTGTTCCAACACATACTAGACTTGTTGAGGGTTCTGTACTTGTTGACTGCACAGGGTGGTTCACAAAGTCCGTATTAATCAGTGCTGGCATTAGATGAGTCTCAATAGCATTCCCATCATCAGTCATTAAACTCGACATTAAGAGAATATTTTACAATGTGTTTTCCCTGCTCGATATTCTCTCATGTACTCTGATTGAGATTTGGCAGTAGCGCTTGATGAATTTTCACTATTTTTCTGTTTTTTTATCACTTCTTCGACTGGACTCTTTCTGCTAGTTTTTCTTTTCTTTTTCTTTCACGAAACTTTTTTCCTCTTTGTGCATTTGATTTAGGCATTCTGATTAGAATGAATAATAATTCAACGCAAATGAAAATTAAAAAAAAACAAATTAGCTGCCGAAAACATCACCATGAGGCTAACAATCTAAGGAAATATTTTAAGAAGGCACGCTTTTGTTGCAAGAGCTATTTTGTCTACACCGTAACGCAAACATTGCAACACATATAACCGTTGACAAATGTCCCCTGGTCTGGTGAGAAGGGGGGGGGGAGTCGACCAATCGGAAAGCAATCATCCAACTTTTTCACGGATATGACGCAAGTCACAGGGTGTCCCCCCATCGAACAAAACGAATCGAAAACCCAACCACGTGAAGAACGAATGTAGAAAAGTTGTAGTTTCTTCGTTTCTCTTAAACGAATTCCCCACCCCACACACACACCAACTCCTGACCGCTGATGCTATTTTTAGCAAAGGCGAACTCCTCTTTTTTTCAATCTGTTTACTCCCTCTCATAGGTTCACTAGCTAACTGAAGAAGAAGCCTAGATGCCTCTAGGCTGGTTCTGAGGAAAATGATATATTCCAGACCCGACTATCTTCCTCCTGCTCGACGATTTGGGGGAGATGGCGGGGGAAAACTAGTTCCGTTCGTTTTCTCCCTGTTACGCAAAACTGGGCAAATTTTCCATTCACTCGTGAGCATAGAAGTTTAACTTCAATGAATAATACAAAATTTTGAAATGCCAGAATAAATACGAAGATTAAAAATATTTTTAAGTAACATAAAATTTTCAAACGCCAAAATAAATTCGAGTATTTAAAATAATTTTCTGTTATTTATTTTAAAAATATTAGAATTTTTATTTAGTTCTCACTATTGTACTGCACAATGATTCTTCAATTAAGCGATTCAAGTAATAATCAAACAAAAACACTATTTCAACAATGCACATTATATGTACATTGAACATTTCATTAAATCCATTCAATTTCATTTATAAGATATACACAGCTTTATACGTCAGCTGTATAGCTACAGATATACTGCTATACGCATGTCGGTGACTCGAACGCACGAGATTTCCCCCATTTGAAAAGTGTCTAATTCACACAGCACACTGCGCGTGCGCCAGTAAGGAGCATGTCGGTGACGCGAACCCATAAGGTTTTCCCCTACCAAAATATACCCAACGAGGCTAAAGCAGTTTCACTTCAAAATTTGTAAAAGGCGGAAATACTATCGAGTACGAAAAAGGAATGCCTTGCCATACGCAATTGGTGAAAGAAATGTTTTTCTGATTCCCTGTTAAAAGTTTTTGAAAACCATCAATCTGCATGAGGTCTCTCGGCATTATTACACTTATAGTTTCAGCATAACATTAATTTAAACAATTTGAATCTAGAGTGAGAAGACGTAATGCACGCCAAAGTAAGAATAATGGTATCAGGATCGACATATATAAAACATTTAAAAGAAAATTAACTTATTTACTCAAATTTAAGCCTCACTATTTTACTCAAATTTAAGCCTCACTATTTTTTCCGTGTTAATGCAACTGAAACTCGGTTGCGGCATAGAAAAATAAATACTTGTTGGATTTGGAAAATAGGGTTTCCACCCTTTTCAAAAGAAAAAATGTATTTGACAATTTTGCCCATTTCCATCAATGTCTTATCCCACTTCAGCTTATCTTCAGTATTCAGTTTATCCTAAATATCGTTGGCTGCTGGTATATAGGAAATATTTTTATATATGCTTTCATTTAATCCCCTAAACATGAAAAATATCAGTACTAGCAGCAAGACGAGAGAGTTCACTGTGAAAGTATGAAAAGGAAGGCAATTTTATATGGAGAAAAAAGCGGAATCAGAGCAGCCGCCACTGGAAATTTACACGTATGAAACAAATATACGTTGATGGCTTTAACAAAATGATAAAATCTTGGCTTATAAAGGTTCAACAGTCATCAACCAATTCTCTTACATTCCTCTCTAATACATTCTTTTTTAATAAATATTGCATAACAAATGCATTGGACGGCACGGAAGATGGCATGATAGTGGTTAAAATCATATATTTTTGGAATATCTCAAAAACATTTTTAATGACTTTATACGGCTCGTCAAAACACATTTATTAGAGTGAGAAATTCTTCAAAGGTTCTACAATTGTTCTGAAAAAGGGTCCACAGTTCAATAGTCTCTTTCACTGTAAAGTCCTTATCCGCTCGTCTAAGATATGCTTATTAACAAGAGAAATTCTAGAAATATTGCCTAGTAATATTTATCTGAAAATGGGGCCGCAGTTCAATAGTCTCTATCATTTTCAGAAAACGTCTTTACTCCGTAATTCCACGCTGAGTTCATTTTTCGCTAGCTCTAACTCCACCGCCCAGTCGCTGGTTCAAAGCCTCTTGCAGTTCTCCCCGATAATTCCTCTCACTGTACTTTTTAAAGTCCAGGTTTCTCGTGGTCCAAGCTTTTCTCTTTCATCCTTTGTCCGTCGGCCCCTCATAGCGTGGGGTATATTTTCCGGCGCATTATGGGGTTCTCCTCTCCAGACACACTGTCCTCTGAGATGAGTGGGAAACGGAAGTCCACTCAGGCCGGAGGATATTTCAGCCCTTGAACTCTAAGGGATGGCCCTGGAAACAGAGGTCAGAATTCTAGACCACCCATTTGGGCAACTTTTCCCCAGCAGTTAGGGAAACGGAGCGGACATTTTCTCCATTTGTTTGTGTACTTTCTCAGCAATTAGAGACAGGAGAACGGGTACATCACAACTTTTAGAAATTTGTGAAGCTTATAGTCTTGGATTTATTTTCACAGAGCGTATTGCAAAGCAAGATTCTAGAGGCGACAGTGCAGACGGTTGGTCGGATCTTGGCTTTGAGCGAAAAGTTTAAGTTTATTTGTAGTTTGTGAACGCTTTTTGAATCAACGCTTATGATGATCTTTCTTTCAGTAATAGATTGATCTCTTTTCTATTACCCGACATGATATACACAAGCATTCGAACATGAGATCCTAAATAAATCGTTAAAGAAGCTTGTAATTATTTAAAAGATACAATTTAGTGCAATTATTTCACAATAAAAGGTCGTTAAAAATCTATTTTGTAAGTGTACGCAAACCTTTGGCGGGAACGATTGGTGATTATTTGGGAGTTCTAGTTTTTTTATGTAAAAGTGAATTTGGTTCTTGTTGCTGTTAAAATAATGAAAATGTAGAGTATCCCTGAAAGGATTGTTGATTTTTGCAGTCATGTTTTTTTACTTTTTGATGCCGAAAATTCTAAAATTGCTTTCAATTGAATATATTACATTTTCCCAATTGTTATGTGCTCTATTTAGATATTCCTTGGTAAAAGCCATTTCTCTTGGCTCTGTTCACTCGAGAAATGAAAGGCTTCATCAGTGCAACTCGGCCATGATAGTCATCCCTTTTTACTTCCCTTCGAATAGTGGCCAAAGTCACATATTAGCACGCTTTTAAAAGTTTCACTTGCATGTAACGGAATCTTGGAACTCGATTTTTACCCACTTTAAAAGGTCAGATCAATTCGAAATTTTGCACACTTGTCAAGGACCAATGACAATACAATAATTTCATAATTTTGTTCCATTGTCCTTTTCAGGATCGTCAGGAATAAGGATAATCAGATTTGGCGGCAATTCTATATACCACATCCAGACTTGGCGACTTATTGCATACACGATTTTCAAATTTGGCGACAAATTTCATATACCATTTTCAGATTTGGCGACTAATTTCATACACCATTTCCAGATTTGGTGACCAATTTCAGATTTAGCGACTAAAAGAATAAGGTGTAACCCTAAAGCGAGTGTTTTGAATGTAAAATTAATTATATGCAAATATAAAATACTCTTGCGTTAATAGAAATAAACCAAACAAAAAAAGTGTTCTGTATCTGAGAAAGTGGTGGGTGGGTGTGTGCTTGCAATTCCTTACCATAATATAAACATTTTTCTGAAAATGAAAATAAAAAGAAGGCTCGTGCATATGAAAAAAAAATTTATGTTCTAAGTGCTAAATATTTTTTATTTGTATAAAGTAATACGTTTAGAAGTAATGATACGAATTAGCATTATAGCAATACGTTTAAATATGATAAAACGATTGACACTTACTATTACCAGGTTTTTATTAACTCGCTTGCTTTAATGTCTGTCCGGGTGGAATTTTGTAATTGGTTTTAAATTGTGTGACTTCCCGATGAGCTAGAGACTTGAAATTTGGACCATAACTCAGAAGTGGATGACAATGCGTGAAAATGTGAAAAGAGAAAGAAAAAAAAAGAAAAGGAGGAATTGTATTAAACACATTAAAATTTTTTTAATCCGAACTTTTTCTTCTTAACACATTCTTATTTGTTTGACCTGTTCTATAGAGATGGAATCTAATATAATGATACGGGACTCATAAACGGAGCTCCATAAACGGAGGGAATAAATACACTTCAGACCCGTTAATTGATATCCAATGAAGAGCAAGACTAATTCCAGCAGCCACGTAATTTCAGCTTCAAATATCAAACTCAAGGATAAATTCAACAATGAATATAAATGATAGTTTAAAAAAAAACTAAAAAACACGCTTTTATTGTAGATCGAAATAAAAAATGAAAAATAAATTATAGTTTTAAAAAAAACTAAAAAACACGCTTTTGTACTGAATCGAACTAAAAAGTAAAAAAAAATAATTCTTAATATGAGAATAAAATGATTAACGAGAAAATTAATGTCATTGGGGTAAAAGCGTGGGGTGTTCTATCAATGTATTAGTTATAACTTCTAACTTCTATTCCGAAAAGCTGAGTTAGCGTAAAAATGTAGTACAAAGCACTCCACGCTTTTACCCCAATGACATTAATTTTCTCTTAATCATTTTTTTCTCATATTAAGAATTATTTTTTTACTTTTTAGTTCGATTCAGTATAAAAGCGTGTTTTTTAGTTTCTTTTAAAACTATAATTTATTTTTATAATATCTCAGCTACATTTTTAGCAATTTGTGAAGCTTTTAGTCTTGGATTTATTTTTACAGAGCGTATTACAAAGTTAGATTCTCGAGGTGACACTGCAGATGGGCGGTCAAACCTTGGCTTAGACTTTAAAATTTTAGTTAATTTATAGTTCATCAACGCTTTTTGAAACAGTGAATGTCTCATCTTAACAGTTTTAGCAATTAAGCAAGGTTTAAGCAATTAAGTTTTAGCAACCTAATTAAAAAATTTCCCCCTTTTCCACAGATCTATGATGATCTTTCTTTCAGTAATATATCGATCTCTTTTCTATTACCTGACATGGAATACACACTCATTCGAATCTCCATATCCTCAATAAATCCTAAAAGAAGCTTGTAATTAGGTAAAGAATACGATTTAGTGCAATTATTTCACAATAGAAGGTCGTTAAAAGCTCTATTTATTAAGTGTCGCAGACTTTTGGTGGGAGTGATTGGTGATTTTTTGGGGTCGTTCTTATTTTTTCATGTTAAAGTGAAATTGGTTGTTTTTAAAATAACGAAATTTAGGAATTTCCCTGAAAGATATGTTGATTTTCTGAAGCGAGATTTTAATAGTAACTTCAGCATAGACACATCCCTGTATGCAGACTTTCTGAGGCAAATGTATATAATCCAAGAGAGTGCAGTGGTCTTCACCAAAGGACCCTTATCCTGTTACGAGCAAGTGACGTTTCAACGATCAAGTAGTTTCACGTGGGAAAGTATTCCAGTCTCGACACATGGACACTTATGTTCTAAGAAGAGTCTTGATCTCCAGCTAACAGTGAGATGGCCGGCAAAGTTCCCACGCGAACCAACCGCTTTAAAGTCCACTGCGTGAAGGGAACTTGGACCAATAGTGGAATAGTAATTCCGGCTACGTCTACACATAAATGAATCTACATCACGTACCATTTTTGTGGGCGTGACGTATTCCACCTTTAAAGAGACACCTAAAGGGGTAACCCAGAGACTCTCGATACGCTAAAGAGCTTCATGGACACTACAGAGACATTTCTAGAGGCTTCAATACTCCACATGGTCTCTCTCACCGATCGACTTCCAGCACACTCCAATGGACTCTATTTGCGATTGACTTTCACACATACTGTGGCCTATCAAATTCTATATCTACGGGCATTCCAATGTCATCTTAACACTGCCTATATTGGGAGTAATCCAGCCTTAACAGCGACCTCAACAGCGCTTCTCCATAGTAGCAATAGTAACCAGAACCTGAGCAAAAGCCTTAGTTCAATATTTTAACAGTCATTTATGCATGATTTTTAATTCTTCAATTGTTCTCTTATCTTTGGAATACTTAACTGAGATAAAATTAGTTTTCCAGGATTATAGTTTTCTTTATGTGAATAAATTGATACCAATATCTAAATAGAATTCGTATTTTCCCTATATTTTCGAATTCTTTCACTCAACTGTCCACGTCGCGAAGATTACATTTTCCATGAAGCTCGAAGCTGTGAAGCTGATTTTCCGTGAAGCTAAGGTTAAGTTGAATGGATCCATGAAACTGTAACTAAAGCAGAGCAATCATGACGAGACGAAAGCAACAGAGTCCCATACAACTTGAAAAACCTGAAGAGAGTGCATCTTCTCTGCAAAATGCTGACAGACACGCGAACTTTCCCCTTCGCAACACCGTAATGAACGGACAAGAAGGCAATTGCTCCATGGAGCAGGCGAACGGAGATGACAACTCCGACCCCAGCGATCCACCGGTGGATACTACTTCCCTGGCTCCAAACGTGCACTGTGCACGTATTCGAACCCTACAAAAGTCAATAAGACAAGCTGAATCCATTATACGCTTTCAACAAGAGCTGATCGACGTAGAAACTTTCGATCAACGTGACACTGATGCAGCATAGTTGCAGTCCTACATCCAAGCCAAAGGGTCGGCGGAGCTCGACAACAACATGAAGATGGGTGAGTTAAAGCTTTACTTTCCTTGACCAGTAAAAAACTGCAGCCATAACACGACAAACGGTTTAAATGCTACCCGTTCTTTGCAAAAAAGAGCAGCGGAGTCCTGCATCCTCCCTGCCACTTTAAATCCCCAACTTAGGGAGACTACCTCCAAAAAACCCAAACCAAATGAAACCGAAAATAAAAATCAAACGGCTAAAGAGTTGCCTGAAAACACCATAGCTTTAAATAACCCCTTCAGTGCTCCAAATATCGAAGGAAATAAAATGGAAGTCGTCGACTCAGACCCCAACCAAGCCCCCGGCGAAAATCGACCAAACGCAAAGTTAAACTTATTATGCTCCGTTATAAAACAAATTACAACCTGGTTCTTAAAAAATTAAATGAAAAATACCCAAACTCCATCAACAAGCTAATAGGAGAATCCATAAGAATTACCCCAATCTCTGAGGATCAGCACAGAGAAATCACCGCCACCCTCCAAATGAATGGAGAGGAATTTTACGCAATACCTCCCCCTAGCAAAAGACCGTACAAAGTAGTCCTTAAGGGACTACCAGCATCCACCGATATCGATGAAATAAAAAACGATCTAGCTAACCAAGGAGACGCGGTTAGTAAAGTTGCGCAACTAACGCAACGAAAATCAAAATTCCCCTTACCAATGTTTCTAGTGGAAGTTAGAAAAAACGTCCCAGAGAGTCGGGACATTTTAGACGGTAGAAACTGTTGCTATATGTCCATCACTTGGGATTCTTTCCGCCGCAGACCGGGAGCAACGCAGTGTTACAACTGCAATTACTTCCACCACAGTTCGCAATACTGCGATATCAAAACTAGGTGTCTGAAGTGCGCTCAGGAACATCGGACAAGCGACTGTCCAATCAAAGAAAGAATAGAAAACCCAGAATGCATAAACTGTAAAACCAAAGGCCACATGACCAACTCAAAACAATGCCCTAAATACCCCAAAACAAACCCAAAGAAAGGAGATCCCATCAAAATAACACCACCCAGAACAAACCTAACCCCGCTAACCAAACCCAAAATACCCCAAAGCCAGTAACCACAAATAACTCCTACGCAAATGTAGCTAAAATAGGCCACCAGAGGTCAGCACGTAAAACCGAATCTGAGCAGACGACTAAACATTCTGAGCCCGATTCCACCACAAAAACCCAAAATCCTTCCTCATGCTCTGAAATCATTCTCGCAATCCGTGAATTTAAAAACTTTTTCTCAAATCACCCCGAACTCCTCTCATTAGGGAAAGCTCTCAGAAACGCTTTTCAGAAGAAGAAAAAGTCGACATTTTTTACGAGGCAATGGCCTCTACCTCTAACCTACCAACATAGACGCCCCTCCCACCTCCAAAGGCTGCAACCCGATTGGCCAATGTCGCTTCTCGCAAAGTATTTCAAAACCCCACTTTTTCAGGCAACTCGCACCTACTCCGACTAGACGGGTCATCCCACTAGCCGCTCTCCTTAAAAATGATTAACCCCGCACGCAAGCGCACTCGGCCCCCCGATGTGCATAGTGCAGGAATGAACTTAATACTCTCAATGCTACCTTCAATTAAAATTTTTCTTTTCACATTCATTTCATTTTAACATCCATAAATATCAATATTAAATAACTAATAGTTTAAATTTTAAAAAAAAATTCTTAATACTATTCTGCTAAGGTAAAGCCAATTAAAGCTACACCCAAATCTTCATGATAGGAGGTTAAGTTTCCACAAGGAAACAGGCACTCCGTTAACCATTCTACATATTCTACATATATTCCCTATTGATGAAGTAATACATATAGTAAAAAAAAATGAAAATAATCATAAATGGAAATTAAATTATAAAATGCACCACTATTTTAAGGAGACAAAAGTTTATTAATTAAATAATAATCTAATTCACATGTTTTGATCCGTATCTTCATTTGCAATTACTCGGAAATTCCCGCCAAAGGGGATAAGTTCAACTTGACGGAGGTATTTAAGGGATAGCATTTATTCCGGTCAAATAGGTCAAAAATAAGGGTCTATTTCGGAATGAAGGATAATTAGATGAAAACTCGTGCAGACCTTTATTTTGGCACTCTAAAAGTTGTCTCATAAAATCTCGTCTCTACGTCAAGTTATTCAAGGTAAAAAAAAAATCTGATTTTTGAAAATATTTCGCTTTCTTTGACTTAATGCTATTTACGTTGATTAAACATATTGAAGGGAATAAAATTTTCTATTTTTGTTTGAAATCTTTCTTTGTACATCAAACCACTTTTGAGATAGAAGAGTGTTGAACGCGCAGCCCTTAGCTATCTACAGCATAATGCAGGGTCAACCGTTAGTCACATTATATAATACGTAGTATAAAGTCTATAAACCTTAAAAATATATATAGTTATAAGCATTTCACATTCTTTATTAGTTATTACATTAGATTTCGTAATATTTTTCACTGGGATAAAATAGGTATTTTTGATAACATTCATCCGTTCGTGTAGTTAAAAAGTTGTTGACTGATATACTTAAAATACATTTACTATATTTTGTATTATTATATATACTAATTACATTTAAAGAAGAGAAAAAAATAAAAGAAGTAAATTTAAATTATATTTTTTAATTAGAAAAAAACATCGCTTTTTATACAATTATTACAATTGAAATTTGGATGTGTGGAGGTTTTACATAAATTTTAATAAGATGAACATGAATGTTAATTTTTTCTTCCTCTGCTTAGTTGTCTTCCTGTCGCTCGAAAATTTTCAATTCATTCTCATTCTTTTCGACGTTAAGGAGATTTGTATGCAAATTTTGAAGGATTTTGAGATCAAAAGTACAATCTTCATCGAGATTACTCTCATATCGTGAAGTATTGAAGCAAGCTTGCCCATTACATTGATTACAAGTTGAAGAACATGGCAATCACAATTTCCGACAACCTCAGCGTGAACCACAACCATTCTTGCAGTTGCAAAATATTGTATTAAGTAATTCCTCTGGAGCAGGCGGTAATACACTATCTGGCCAAAAGTATCTGGACACCCAGTGGTGTGGACTTAGAGCGTCCTGAGGCACATATTAATATGATGTTGGTCCCCCTTTTGCATGGATGACAGCCTGCGGACGGTTGGGAAGACTTTCCACCAATTTTTGATAGGTGACCATAGAAATTGCCTTCCAGGCGTCCATCACAGCTGAAGTGAGTGCTTGCAGTGAGGATGGTCGATTTGGTTGGCTACGTAATCTGCACTCTAATCCGTCCCAAAAGTGTTCTATGGGATTTAGATCAGGGCTCTGAGAAGGCCAGTCCAGTTTTTGAACACCCATTTCGTCAAGCCACTTCTGTGCAAGCCTTGATGTGCGAATGGAGCAGTTATCCTGCTGGAAGAGAAATGGGATTTCCCCGAAATATTGCCATAAAGTTGGGAATGCAGTATTGTCCAGAATGTCCACATACATCTCAGGGTTCATGTTTCCAATAACAGGAACTTACGGACCCAGGCCAAAACACGAGAAACACCCCCACACCATTATGCTTCCACCACCAAACATAAGAGTCGGCACAATGCAGTCACTAAAGAAACGTTCGCCGGGCATCAGCCAAACCCAGACGCGTCCATCCGACTGCCAGACTGTAAAGCGAGATTCATCACTCCAAAGAACAGTTTTCCACATGTCCACAGTCCAATGACGATGAGTTTTACATTATTGCAACCGATGCTTCGCATTCTGTAGAGTGATGCTTGGCTTGTGAGTGGCTGCACGACTATGGAATCCCAAGTTTTTTAACTCTCGACGGACAGTCCTGCTGCAAACACTAATTCCTGATGAACTTTGAAACTCTTGAGAAATTTCCACCAACGAGGACTTGCGATTTTGTTTCACTACCCTTTTCAGAGTTCTGCGGCTGCGTTCACCAAGTATTTTCGGCCTACCGGTTCGTTTTTCTGCCGTTCCACTCTGCCTCGACGTTTCCACTTCACAATTACATCACTCACAGTGGATTTAGGCTTCTGCAGAATGTCTGCAATCTCACGAACTGATTTCCCACAAAGGTGGCATCCCACTATACTGCCACGATCAAACTCACTAAGCTCCTTTGACTTACTCATTGGCTAACAAACGCATAATATGTGTAGAATGGTTAACGGAGTGCCTGTTTCCTTTTGGAAACTTAACCTCCTATCATGAAGATTTGGGTGTAGCTTTAATTGGCTTTACCTTAGCCCAGTACTGCAGAATAGTATTAAGAATTTTTTTTAAAATTTAAACTATTAGTTATTTAATATTGATATTTATGGATGTTAAAATGAAATGAATGTGAAAAGAAAAATTTTAATTGAAGGTAGCATTGAGAGTATTAAGTTTATTCCTGCACTATGCACATCGGGGGGGGGGCCGAATGCGCTTGCGTGCGGGGTTTAAATTCAGCAATCTAGCAATTGACGACCCACCGGCACCTAGAGATGATGAAAACGAGGATGTCACCTCACCTCTGCTTCGAAAGACGCCTGATGCACCCAGATTTCGACCCCCACCCCAATAACGATTGACAACATTACCAACTCTGCTGCATTCCTGGAAAAATTGCAACTAATGACCAACGAAAACTTCATGGGGCGTGTCATAGGCAAGGGCCTACGCGTCTACCCCAAGACCCCCCAAGCCTACTATACAATACGCAATTTCATTGACAAAGAGAAGTTGGAGACCTACACCTACCAATTGAATGAGGAGAAGGAACTAAAAGCCGTAATCAGAGGCATGCCCTCTGATATGCCACCTCAGGAGATTATTGATGCACTCCTCGAACTGGACTTCACAGTCAACGACTGCCACGTCATGACTAACAGGAAGACAGGCCTGCCAATGCCCCTGTTCCTACTCTCCCTCCCCAAGAATGACGCCAATAGAGACGTCTATAACATCACTGAACTCTGCTGCATGAAAATAATAGTAGAGACAATCAACAAGAAACACGGTCCTGCTCAATGCTTCCGGTGCCAGGGATTCTTTCACAGCTCGAAGTTTTGCACCAGATACCCCAAATGTGTGAAGTGTG
>BMAO01009577.1:0-43049 GCA_019973975.1 Trichonephila clavata | reverse complement strand
AAATAGTTGAAGTTCATCATGTCGTCTGATCATTTAGTTCCTCCCACACCTCTCGCCGGGTTACAGGGAAGAAGGGACGTAAACTCTTTATAAGTTTTTACTGAATTTCGGACTGAAATCAGCATTACTTGCTTAAAACTAATTCAGATTTACTTGTGCAGTTTTCTTTCAAATTTATTCAAATATTTTAGATTATACTAAAAAACATACCTGGAGAAATAACTGAATTTATCAGAGAGTAAGTACATTGGCAGCATTTAAGAAATACTCTAGCAACCTCTGTCCAAAAACCTTCGATTAGTTAAATAGTGTGAACGTTAATATTCACTCACTCGCTAACAATCTCTGTATCAATTCATACATTTATCCTTAACAATTTTATATGCTTATCAATATATGTAATCTTATAGAGCAGGGATGGGCAGACTTTTCCAGGGTACGGGCTACTTCTAATTTTTTCAGGTTGTTGCGGTTCACCCAGTATCAGTGGCCCACACAAAGGGGGAGGAAGAAAGGTCCATCCCTCCTCCATAGCCCATGATTTTTTTTCTCGATCAATTATAATCCCATGTATATAGTACGTAAAATTTAATTAAGTATTTGTTATTAATAATTTTTTATTAAATAATGCTAATTATTTATTCATTAATTTATTTCTTACTGTTCTTTGTTCTCCACAAACTACAAAATGAAAAAAAAAATATGTTTGCCAGCGTATTGGGGTAGGAAATGAGAATGGTAGGCATTCGACCCTGGACCACCGCGCCTCGCGACTTCTTTGAAAAATTCACGAGTGCTCGCACTGCCCAGGGTCGTAGGTGTGGTGAGGTAAGGAAAAAGTCAACAATATTTTTTGTAACTTAGTAATAAATACGGCATATGTACTTACCTACGTAAATAAAATAAAAAACTCACTTTTTTGAAACCGCGTTTAAAGAAAAATGCAAAATATAAACATAATAATAATAGCCACAAATATAATGATATCTAGAAGTATTTATTATCAAACAATTCAAAATACTTTAAGAAATAAAACATTTCATCTAAAGTTAGTTCTCCTAATTATAGCCTGTAGAAGACTTTGTCTGCGTACTGTGGGCCAATCTTGAATATTTCCATATACAATTACTAACGGCTTATCTTCAGGCGGTCACTCCAAATTGTCTTGGCGGTCCACCGGTCGATCGCGATCGACGCAATGCCCACCCCGGTTATAGAGGATGCTTTTGTTACCTCTGCATTTTATGACATTACTATCGACAAAATATTTTACTGTTGCAAAATGTTCTTAAAGAAAGCCAATTTATCTCGTCTTAAAAGAAATCCTCAAGAAAAAGAGCCATTGAAAGATTTGTGCTTAGTGATATAGTGACGAGCAAAATTGTATTTTTAAATGTAACATTTCCACGACAAATCAAAGTTGTTGATTCATGTTAGCTTTTCCTTACGGAATAGTCAAGATCCCAATCGTCTTGAAACAACATATACTATTCTTTAGATATATTTAGCTTGGAAGAAGAGGGTTAATTAAAAAATTAGTTTCATCCATGAAATGGTCTCTACCTCACTGTTATTTGTAAGCACTGACCGTTAAAATTACAATAAATAAATAAATAAGTAATAATAAGTCAGCTCGCGCAGCAAAATTGATACATTTGATTGCTTGATTGAAAGAATTTCTCGCTAAATTTTTAATACATTGTTTTTAAATAATTGAATTTGTCAGTGCAACGGGCCATGACTGGACCACTCAGAAAGGTCCGGTGGGCCACATGCAGTCCGCAGGTGACTTACCTTTTTAGGCCACATTCCTGTTTACCCTCCCCCCCCCTTTTTTTTTAAAACACACCATAGCTTTTTTGATTTGTGCCAGTTTTTCCCTCATGACCTTTGAATGCTCGGGTGATACAGGTAGGTAGGTACTTCTAACTATTATTTCAGTAACAATCCATTATTTTGATAGGTAGATAATATACTGTAAATCAGTGTTTCTCAACGTGGGGCCTACACCCCACAAGGGGGCAATTTTAAAAAGAATTCATTTAGAGTATAAATGATATATTTACACTCCTGTCTATAAATTTAGGATAATTCAGAATCGCATGGAAGTTGAGCTCGATTCTAAAAATTTCACTTGTAGAATTATCATACATACCTTCAATAATAATATGCAAATTACAGGAAACCAACAGATGACACCGATAGTATGATATAGAGTGATGAGAGTATAAGAGAGGAATGATATAAGGAATTGATATAAGAATAATAGCAAAGAAGTAAAATTGTTCACAAGCGTTTTGTAAGCCACTCAGTGACATAACCGAATAGTTATGACACAGAGGAAGCATGAGGATGTATTCTTACGTAGCAAAATTATTGGCAGTATGGAATATAGCGTACTCAGATGGAAGTATCAGAGGAACTTGGAACTACCCAAAGTGTCATCTCCAGGCTTTGGCAACGATTCCAAGATGACGGAAATGTCAGTAGACGTTACATTACATATCACCCCCGAGTTACAACACCGAATGAAGACCGATGTGTGGCAGTAACTCCAAAAAAAAGCAGATGGAGTATAGCATCGACCTGTGCCGTCAGCCACAGGTACGTCAGTTTCAAAACAAACCATGAACAGACTTTTGGGATATATTAGTCTATATGCTCGCGTACTTCTTATATGTTTTCTGCTGACTGTTCTCCAATGATTAGCCTGGAGTAGAGAATATACAACGTACACATCGTCACAATGGGCATGTGTGATGTTTTCCGACGAATCCAGGTTTAGCCTGAAGTCTGATTCACGTCGAACTTTCATATTGAGAACACCTAGTATCCGTCACCTCCAAGACAACGTCATTGACACTGCACGGTTACGGTGGAGTACGATTGCTCGTTGGAGGGAAAATTTTACTGGGCTCCAGAATAGATCTGCATGTTCAAATCAGAACCATGGCAGGCCAAATTTATAGATAAATCATTCTGAAACAACATTTACGTTTGTTTAGGGGTGCCATGAGCACAGAATTTGTGTTTATGGATGACAACGCCCGTCTTCAACAAGCAAACACCTTAAACGAATGCCTTCAATCTGAACCAGCATTCTCATCTGTCTTGAATCCGGCACATCATGTATGGCACATGCTTGGCCATCGATCTTCATCCCTTCAACCACGTCCTTCATGTGTACCGGAATTTCGAAGAGCATTGCTTGCTGAGGGGAGTAATCTTCCAAAGATCAGCTCGATAATTTGATACTCAGCATGCCTAGGTGCCGTACTGACTGTATTTTATCGCATGCAAGACATACATTGTATTAATTATCATACCAGCCGTAGTAATATTAAGTTTTTGTAAAGAGAGTATTTTTTGTAATTTGCTCCAGTGAGCAAACATCGTTGATTTTATGAATAATATCACACATACTCTACCTTTTTTTGTTTTTTATCTTTTGTTTAATAAATGCGCTTAATGAATAAGCCTCATTTGCTTTGTGTTTGAACCTTTACTCCCCGAAGCTGTCATTATCCTTAATTTGGGGACATGAGTGTATTAGAAATATAGCCAATTATAAAAAAATTCTTTTCACCACTTGTTTGCTTAATATGAGACAAATTGTAAAAAAATGGTTAAATATCTGTCCACGCGAAGATAAAATATATTCTTACCAATCACAATAGCGCTATTTGTTTTGAATGGTACGAAATAATTGAAATAATTAATGCTGGGGTCCAACTTTCTGCAGCATCATTCATTATTGATCGTTGTTGTTAATTCAAAATAAACATCTGTAATATTGTTTTAAAAGTTCCGTTGTTTAAAAAAATACATAAATGGAACAAATATTAGTGACTAGCTGCGATACTGTGGCTCAGTCTGTTTAAAGAGAAAACACATGTTTTCAGTATGTTTAAACATTTGCATTGGCGGTATGAGTTTTTATTAAAAAAATGTATAAATATATATATACACAAAACTTAACTGATATCATTTGTAATTTGTTAACCAAATACTTGAAGTTATTATGACTTATTTTTGTCCTTATGTTATGAACCTAAATTTATTTACATTGCATTCATAGTGGAGACCTCAAGTTTGAAGATAAATTTTAAATGGTTCTGCTCTGGATTCCTCGAGCGCAATGGGTTAGTTTTACAATGCTTATGAATATTTCTGTTCAATCAGAGGTGCGTTCACAAATGCACATTTCTCCAAACAATATCATTTGGAAACATGAATTGTATTTCCTGATATTATATTGGAAATGTTTTGATTCCACAGTATATCGGGCAAGCAAAGTTATTAATGGCTCAGGTGGTTCTCCAAGTTGAGGCAGTTTAATTTTTCCTGTGGTACAAAACATTCCGTTTGTTTCTCCCTTAAATTTCAGAGCATTACAATAAGGATACACTTCAGTCATCGTGCTGATGAGAACCTCAAACGGTTCAAAATATTAGAAATGTGTGCTTTCTCTTTCCTTTCTTTTTAATTAGACTGAGCCACAGGAATGCATGACTGGGTACAGCTACCTATAACAAATTTAAATGTTAAAAAGCTATCAAAAACAAATTAAAGTTCACTATTTTGATGAAATCACCAAAAACAGTTCCAAAGAAAGGTACTTAGATACTATTGCAACAATGCCAACCCCGATTTCGTATGTTTTGTACGTGGTGAATTGGCAACCATGTGCTTCTTTTCATATAATGTTGCCAATACGGTTGCGATAATATGTAAATACCAAAACAAACACAAAATATACATCAAAAAATCTTAATTTTCCCATTTGTATTTCAGAGCAACATCAAATAAAATTTTGAAAACACACAAAATAGATCCTTTTGGAGTCTTATGTTATTTCCCCAACTTTTAGAAATTTCAACAACTACTTAGTGGAAAAATTCATTGCCAATTGCAAAAAAATATTATTGTGTAAAAACAGTCATAGAATGGTTTTCCATTATTGAATGCATATTGCAGCATATAGCGATGTCTTATGATTTTAGATAAATGACCCACTAAAAAAAAGTATCAAGTATCTATTAATTTAATTTAGGATCACTGGACAAAGATTGAAAAATGAAATTCAATACTAACATTAATTGACATAAAAAGAGCTGAATATCTTTATAAATGCGAAAGCATTTTGAAAAAATAATTACAATCTTACGACCACCTGCTTCCTCAACACCTGTTTGAGCCATCTGTCTGTATTGTGCTCGCTTGCTGATGCCTATTCCAATTTCCCCTCGCATTGCTTTTGCTTGCCCAGTGTGATGACCTTAGTTCGATTTTCTGCAATGCAATTTTTCGTACTGAAGCCGATTGCCGCACTTAAAAAGAAGGTTAAAACAAAAACGCATGAAATTGCGAAACAACTCTGAGTGGCCATCATATCCAAATTCCTTTGGGGCCCTTTTTGAGATATGAGCACCATGTTAGTGGGACTGTAGTAACATTTGTTGGGGCTCCTGTTGCTTGGGGGACCTGCATCACTGATACGGCTGATACTGCGGTAACTACGTCCCTGACAAAAGCAAACCGTAATAAGGTGAGCTTGCTGTACGCAATCATATCACGGAAGAGGAAGTAAAGATTCCTAGAGATTTCTATTACCTTAAAATCGTAAAATCCGATCATGATGATTATAAATTAACGCTTTGCAATTTCTTATAGGTAATGAGTTTTTTTAATATAAAAAGTATGATTCAAGTATTCTCTTAACAAATTACTAATGGAATCTGTTTAAGAAAATTATAACATAAACTTAAATCTTAAAAAGCAATCAAAAACAAAATAAAGTTCAATATTTTGCATTTGTATTTCAATAGTAACATCAAATGAAAGGTACTTACGTATTATCGCAACCTTTTCACGACATTGTATAAAACGAAGCACATGATTGCCAATTCAGCGCGTACAACACATGCGAAAATGGAATTACCAACTTGGCGAGTATCTTGAACGTTGGTGATTGTTGCGATAATACGTAAGCATCAAATGAAATTTAAAAAAATTGTCTAAAACAGAGAAAGAAACATTCTTATAAAAAATCCCGTTAGTTAATTTCGCCAAATTAAACTGTCAAAAGTGGGGGGAAATATTGTGTTAAACATGCACCAAACGGTTTCCAAATATTGAATGCATATCACGGCATTTGGCGACGTCTTTTGATTTGAGATAAATGGTTGAGGGAAAAAAAAACGTTGGTACAAAAAATAAACATACAAATTATATAATGAATTATTTTAATTTGGGATTACTGGAGAAAGATAAAATAAGCAGAAAATTTCAATCGGAACGCTACTGGTTTGTTCAGATCAGTCGGCTAGTCTTATGTTATCGTCAAAACTATAAGAAATTTTAAGAACTATTTGGCAAAAAAATAAGCAGCGTACAGAAGTCAAATATAATTTTCATCTTCGCTTAATAAAGAGAAATAAATTTAGCTCAAAATTACAGAAAAAACACGATGTAAAATATAAGCAAAATCGTAAGCATCCCGCGATAATGCTATCCGATTGTTGCCAAAAGTACAAAACAAAATTTAAGTTGTTGAATGAATAATTTTTTAAAAAAATTGATTTATTCGAAAAATAAGCCTAATGGACTCGATACACCTGACGTCATAATCACGTGATAATATACAAAACAAATAGCCACGTGTTTGATTCGACTGAGTATTTTGGCGGAATTTTCGTATTTGCATCTACCATCAAAAACAAATGAAAGGTGTTCCAAAAGAAATTTCGACTGAAATGTGTGTACTTTTTAATTATTTCATTTTCAATATTTCTTTTTTTGTTTTTATCAAATACGCCTGACGATTTTTAAAGTTTTAAAAAGAGTCTGAAATATTTTCTGAGCATTTCGAATTCGAAGAATTTTAATTTTGCAAATATACACAGATCAGGGTACCACTTCTGTGATCTATTCTGAATGCTCTGTATTTGTTAAGTATGTAGTTGATTACCTACGTTTTTATTTTCAATTTCTACTATTAGTTCATACTTTCTCAATATTTATTTATCTTGTTCAAATTTTCAATCGTTAGTAAAATACATTTTAAAGCGCTCGATTGAGCTAAAATTTTATATACATGATTATTTTGGTTGACAATACAGAATTTAATTAATAAAAATTGATTAAAACTAATTATTCTAATAATTATAAATACATCCATGTTGGCATCATTTTTGGTGACATAGCGACCATTTTGGCGACCTTGTGTCCAAAATTAAAAAGGTTTTTTCTCATATTTTAAAACATTCAGATATCCAAAACACATTTGTTTTGGATAGCAATGCAATACTTTAATGATAATTAATAAAAATTAATTGCCACTTAATGTTTTGATTCTTCATATGTATACACATATATTAACTGTAATTATTTGATAAAAAGTAACTAAAATAAAATTTTTCTTACCTAAGAAGGAAGTGACTTTTTTTTTATAATACTTGTTTTTGTTATTTTAAGATTATTTTCGACAATTTTACAAGCACTATAGACAAAAATTTGAAACTGGACTGTCTTAATAAAGAAATTTGTTCTGTTAAATTTTATTGGAATAAAATCTCAATCTTAAATTTTGCCATCCATTTAGTAGCAATACAAAATACTTTTTAATTTATAGAAATATCATCATAACTTTGTTCATTTCATTTCCTAACTGTGTATATAATGTTAATATATATCTATACATTTTCTATGTTGCAGTCATTTGAAATTTTATTGTACTGTATGTGGATAAATGTGTCGACTGCAAAGCATTTCAATTTTGCTGAAACGAAAAACAAACCAGGGTACTACTGGGGCCTATTCTGATTTTCTAACTGATGAATAAGTACGCAGTTGAACTCACCTACATTTTTTCTCTCTTTTATCTCTTTATATAACTATTTTCACTAATTTAACAAGCATGATAGATAAGATTTTGAAACTCAGCAAAGTCATTGTTTTGTAATATTCAGAAAAATACACTTACAAATACAAGTAAATTAATGAAGTTCATATGTACTTTAAAAAATATGCATCCATAAATGTATAATGCTGTATGGTGAAGAACATACAATATATTTAATAATTTGTGAGATTCATATTCCACTATTTTTCCAGAAATCAGGGAATAAATCAGTTCGATACTGAAGAGCTAGATCATATAGAAATTGAGAAGCACGTATCTATCTATATTCTTAAAATACTGATTGCATTAACTTTTCCTAATATTAAAAGAAACAATTACGATAAAAGAAAATTTCTAATTATCAATTTTACTATACTACAACTGACATTTTAAATTTCACGTTATTTTTATTTTACGTCTTTATAAGCTTGAAATTCATGAGTAGTTACATATACATGCATATTTATGTAAAAAAAATTTTCAAAAATTATTTTAATACAGGGATAGCAAACGTTACATTCTGATTAAGGCCAGCACTTTCCATTCCTTCCTAGATAAGCTTGCTTTTCACAAAACAGAATAGAAGCAGAAGAATATTGTACAGAAAAATAAATGCATTGCAAATAACATTAAGTGATTTGCATATGAAAACCTTAACAGAGGGTTTCATTGCAAGAGATTTTTTAGTGTATTCAATGTTTTAAATATTGAAAATACCTTAATGTCCCCCCAAAATAATATTTTACAAGTGATTGATATGTTTTTGGTAAAATTAAGGACAGGTGTGTCCAACACACACACAATAAAACATATGTTTAATTAATCTAAATTTTACTTATTTTACACATCTTCACAGTAGTTAACAGAGGTACTTCAGTATTTAATTATCTAAAAAATTAGGATGCAAAAATCTGATATGTAACCATACATGTTGTATCAAAAACAGGTATACATACATATAAATCAAAAACTTGTTGTTTTTAATAATTTTAGAATATTACAGGGAAAAAGAAAAAACATTTTTGAGAAGCATTCACTATAGAAATGGAAAAATATTTTAATTTACTACAGCTTCGTTAATGTTTATACTTGATGATTAATCAAGCACCATTTTTAAACATTAGAAGTCAAAATTATCATTTACCATTTGTAAAATTACATGTAAAAAAATTATGCAACATTTTGAAAGCCTTTACTCGCTGTGCTATTTTAGGTAAAAGATATGATTGATCGAGAATTGATTTCCAAATATAATAAATTAACGCATTAAAATTTTTTAATTTAAATCTGTGTATAATAGAATATGTTTATGTCCATTTATGGAATATAAAAGTCCTGCTCACTCTTACATGATCAAAATAAAAAAGTCATTTTTGTATCCCTAATTCTTTTACAAAAAAAAAAAATAAATAAATAAATAAAAAAAATTGAATAATTGTAATATATTTGTGTGGCGTCTATTAGCACAACATTTGTTTTTCAGAGTTTGACTGTGGTATAAACCTATCACACAGTTGTACAATTTTTTTTTACTATGTATTACAAATAAGCATTTATAGGTATTTGCACAATTTGTAGAAGATTTATCATTATAGATTAGATTTGCTTTATATCGATCTATTTTTACATAAATATAAAAGTCTAAAAGACACATGAATATTGATATTATCCTGCTTATAAGTCCTGAATAAATTTGTTGCATTGAGTTACTTACAAATATTGACCCAAGAAGAGTACTTGGACCAATTATATATTTATTGAGAATTAGGATCATGAAACCAAATCTGGCTTTATGTATAGACATTTGATTCTGTGGGATGTTGTTGCATTATACAGTCAATAAGTGGAACTGTTCCTGCTCATGTTTGAACACAGTAGTAATAATAACATAATTTTTTAAAGTTCTTGATGTGTTTTTGCTTGACAAAGTTAATTGGCAGTTTAATACATAAGTTCCTAATTTTGGAATGGTGTCAGTACTGATTTAGCATTTCTTTGAAAAACTTTGAAGTACTTGTAATTTAATATTTTGCTCAAGTATAATTTGGGAAACTGAAAAGTTTCTTGAAATTTAGGATTTTCCTGGTAAACTAATGATATAATTAGTTAATTATCTTGCTTATAAGTAGTAGAAACTTATTTTGATTAGAATGGAACTCCGTTTATTCATAATAAACTTTGGTAACTTGTTGATGTTTAACAATGATTTTAATCTTTAATAATATATTTTGGTGGCAAGCTTCTCTCAATGATATGGGCCACAAGAAAATGTCAAAAAATTGTTTTTTTTTTTAAAATGTTTAGGGCATTGTGAGGCCTTAAAATAGTATAATTTGTACCAGTACATTGTGAAGCTTTTAAAGATATGTTATAAAATACTAATATTTAGGAATTTTAGTCTTAGTAATTATCACCTACAAATGTTTGAATTTTTTTTTATAAATTATTGTCTCCTTGGGAAAAAAATGAATTATACTAAAATATGGGGAAAATTTTAGAAATTGTTTGAAACATGCTAAATTATTTTCGTGAAAATTTTTACATATAGGAGCATACAACATTTTTGTTAGCTAGTTTATTTTAGTAATTACAATTATTTAACGTGCATCATTTATCAACATTTAATTTTAATATTACATGATTTTTATGCAAGTGAAGTGTGTGAAAATTTTATTTTTTTAACTAAGAAATTCATTGCAATTTAAAAAATGCATTTTTCATATTCTATTGAAAGACTATCGGTGACATTACTTCATTATGTACTCATGAAGAGTATTTTTTCTAAGATGTATTCAAAAGAGTATTTTTTTTTGTCAGTTTCAATCTTTATTTGCATTAATATGGATACATAAAATTGAAACATTGTTATTGTATACTAATTTTTTAAACAACTGTTCTATAAAAATTCCAAAGACATAGTAAGATCTTTCGAAATATATGATGATTCTGTAATGAAATAACACATTTGCCAGCTTTGATTGTCTGACTTTACTTAGTAATTATCATTTACAAAGGTTTGAAATTTCTTTTAGAAATTTCTCTTTAAACTGTCTTCAAAGTTTAAAAAAGAAAATACTCTTGCACTATTAAGTTAAAGAAAGGAATCATATTAATACATAATTTTTAGAAATAATGATTAACTTTATTGGATTATTCTGTATTATAAATTATTTCTTATGAGTTATTGAATTGCATATAAATTATCCAATAGATGTAAACCAAACGAATATTTCCATACACTTTTAAAAAATAAAACAATAATTAACATTAAAAACTTTGATATGCCAACAATAATACTAAAATGGATTTTCAAGAACAGCAAAAAGGAAACTTAATATAAATTTTAGAAAATAATAAAGTGAAATTCACAGGCTATTTTTTCCTAATTACAAGAAGTTTCTATATAAAAGAATACAATTAATGTCACAAATTTGCTAATAAATACCTTTGCAAACAAATGTATGTATCCCTCTGCTCTGAAACATGACACATTTTAGAATGTAAAAATTTTATTGTTACGTCGATCCTACTCATTAGCAGTATCTCTTCCTATATTCACACACTACAGCCGAAGTATTAACTAATCATTCTGGCTCACTAGTCAAAACAATTCTTTGTTTTGGCGAGCCACTCCCTATTAACAGCTGCACGCATTTTTCTCGGAAAAATTCGCTTACAACTAATTTGTGACAGTAGTAGATTTCTCCCAATTCCAGAAGCAATTTGTTCAATAGAGCGCTGTAGAATTATTTAAATCACAATGTAGCCGGCACTTATAAAAAAATACTTACTAAGCCTATAAGTATACAAAAATTCGAAGCCAAAGGATAGAAGTATAAACTAAACTTAAATCTAATACTATAAACTAAAACTACATATATTTAGTCCCTTTTCTTAAACTAAAATAGTAGAAAATATATTAAAAATATTTAAAGTACTAAGAAGAATTTAAAGAATATAAAATAAAAATGTTTACAAATTTCAAAGTTAGCGTGCAACCACAAGTGTCATACGATCAACTGTTATTTGTTTACATGACAGCACGTTGTTAATCACGTGATTATGGTCACGATCGCAGCGCCCTCTAGTGATGAATCGACCCCATTACGTATCAAAAAATAGATAAATATGGCAATAAATAAACATAACTACAGTAAAAATATGCAATAATCCCGAAAAACCTGTGTGTAAAGTATGAATTTTCGCATTCGGAGAGAGAGACGTGACATTATATGACGTCATAACACCAAAAATATCACATAAAATTTAAATTTTAAAAAATTTAGGGTGAATTTCGAAACAATAAGCTCATAAAATCCCATCCGGATTTAAATGCAACGTTATGTCAAAATTTTAGAGGAATTGGTCCAGTACTTTCGGAGATTTGCGGCTTTGAACAAACACACATTACATTTTTATTTATATAGATATATGAATGAAGTATAAATTCAGTTATATCAATTTCATTTTTGAAGCATCATTTTCCAGAAACATTTGTTATATAAAAAAGTATGTTTTTTTACATTTGGGTATTTTAATATGCATCTTTAATCTACATGAAGGGTTCTTAACACCGTGCCCTCGAAACCATTTTTTTGCAATCGTGACTGTCCGGAACATCATCTTACACGCCTGACTGAAAAAGTAGTGGGTAATATCCAATGCCAAAAATCGCATTAAATGTAACTATTTTGAATACTTTGTTACCTTTTTAAGGTAGGATATTGCTTCTCAATTTCCCTCCCTTTTAATCTATAGTGAAATGAGTGGTACACGTAAGAAAAAAAGTTCGTCAGTATTGGTAGAATATTTAAAAAATTTTTTTGGTTTCATACCCGCTGTTTACGATGAAAGGTTATGTTTGGAATATCTTTCCTGAGAAATAATTAGTTGTTTAAGGAAAATAAATATTAAATAGATTTTGTTTTAGATACACCGTAAAATGCGGCGTATAACGCGCACCCATACTTTCAAGATGAATTTTTTAATTTTAAGGTATATTCGCCATGCAACGCGCAGCCCCTTTTTTTACGAAGGACCCTGCAATGTACGTTGGTAATGCTATTATGTTTTAAAGCCATTTATTCTAGGTATTATCAAAGGATTTTTTTAAAAAAATATTATATTTCCTGAAAAACAACCCTTTAAGTTCATTTATTTTTGAAGCTATCCTTTTTATATGTGGCGTATAACGCGCACCCGTAAATTTCGATCTTATTTTTTATGTTTAAAGTGTGCGTTATACGCCGAATTTCACTGTAAGTTAACAATCCAAACAGATATATATATATATGTGTGTGTGTGAGTGAGTATTGTATATACACTCAAGAGCCAAAACATTATAACCACCTGTCAATAACGAGTTGGCCCACCTTTGACGCGTAACACAGCTTCAACCCGCCTTGCAATGGATGCCACAAGTCCTTGGTAGATGGCCGGAGACAGATTGTACCAGATGTTTAAGCAACGGTCACGCAAATCCGAGATATTGTGAATTGGTGGACTTTGAAGTCTGAGCTGCAGTCCCAAATGTGTTCTATCGGATTGAGATCCGGTGAGTTAGGCGGCCAGGACATTAACTGGAATTCAGCATCATGTTCCTGGAACCACTCCAACACAATTTTAGCCTTGTGATACGGGGCGTTGTCCTGTTAGAACATTCCATTTCCAGCTGGAAAAATAGAGGCCGTGTAAGGGTGCAACTGGTCCGCAATGATGTTCGGATACCCTGTAGCATTCATGGTCTGCTCTACCACAACCACGGGTCCCAGAGACACCCAAGAGAACGTCCCCCAAAGCATAATACCGCCACCACCGGCCTGTGTATGACCTACTGTACATTGAGGGAGCAACTGTTCGCCTGGAAGACGGCGTATCCTGATACGGCCATCGGCGTAATGAATGACAAACCGTGATTCATCTGACTCGGCAACTCTCTCCCACAGATCCATGGACCAGTCGCGATGTTCCCGTGCCCAGCACAGGCGTAGTTGGCGATGACGCTTTTTTAGCAAAGGCACACGAGTGGGACGTTTGCTGCGTAGCCCCATATCCAACAGTGTGCTCCGATACTATTCTACTTGGCCCTGCATTGTATTAGGCTGTCAGCTGAGCCACTGTGTGGCTCCAGTTTTGCTTCACCATGCGAGACAGTCTCCGACGGCTTTTTTCTTTGATAGCGTGTGGACGTCCAACACCATGTCGTCTACTGCTGGTTTCCCCGTCATTCATCCACTTTGCTTAAGTACTAACAACTGTAGATCACGAACAACCCACGAATCGTGCAGTTTCGGAAATTTGTTCCGAGCCATTATAATCTGCCCTCTATCAAAGTCGCTTAGATCCACAGCCTTTCCCATCACACACATAAGTGAAAGAATGATTCTTCAGACTTCCAGCAGCAGTTAAATACCACTTCCACCTGATCACGTGCCTTCCACGACATCCAGGCGAGTTCACTGCAAAATGTAGGGATGGTCATAATGTTTTGGCTCTTTAGTGTATATAGGTATACATAAAAGAGGAGACGTAAGAATTTTTAAAATACTTCTGTAGCCTTTTAAAAATTCTTGTGAAAAAAAGGTTGCTATAAATACGAGGGCTGTTTTTTAAATAAAAAAAGGGTCCGTTTGTTTTTTAAAAAACAATATTTTGTTTTAAAAAAACCTTGATTTTAGAATTGTACATACTTTTGCCTATTTTTCTACATAGTTGCAGAGTTTATTAATGCACTTGTAATATACCTTAGAACAAAGTTTTGAAAATTCTCTTCAAAGAAGTCTGCCGCCTGATCGGACAGCCAAGAGTTTTAAGAGTCAGTAACAGATACTGCTTCCTTGTGTCAATATTTTAGATATAACATTACGTTTTAACGTCAAGCCTCACCGATAAAATGATTAAATCATCTTCAAATGTAAGTATAAAATGTTGCACCCGAGAGATGCCGCGCGTCTAGCGGAGGGTTAAGAGTAAATCTGATCTTAAAGTACTTGGAAAAACAAATTACTTTGTGTTGAACTTATTATAAAGATCGAGTTTTATGTATACATTAAAGAAGCCATATACCGTAAAATCCGGCGTGTAACGCGCACTTATACTTTCAAGCTGCATTTTTTTATTTTAAGGTATATTCGCCGTATAATGCGCACCCCTTTACGAAGAAATCTGAAATGTTAGTATACAATGCTATCATGCTTTTGGAGTCATTTATTCCAGACCTTTGAAAAAATAGTATACTTCTAAAACAACAATTCTTTTAGTTCATATATAAAGCATGTCGTTTCTTTTAAATAAACAGTATTTTTCGATATGTGCTTTCGAATTTTTTTTTATGCTCATCTCTTGTTATTTTTAAAGCCACCGTTTTTACATACGGCGTATAACGAGCGCCCTTAAATTTCGATTTTATTTTTTGTTAAAAGTGCGCGTTATACGCCGCATTTTATGGTAAATAAAAACTATCTTATTCCAAATGTAAAATCTCCAATTTCTTCTCTATCAATACCATGGAACCATATTAATCAAACCGGACTATCCAGATACCACTTTGAAATAGAAAAGATGGCAATTATTATACAGAAATTTATTACTCAATCAGAGCATATATAGATTATTCAATCAACATTCTTTCACAATATCAGAAAAACCCTGGATGCAGCCATTGAATTCCATGTTGAGGTTTCTTGGATACATTAAAACAGGGATGGCCAATCTTTTTTGGGAAGAGTACCACTACTGGATAAAAACTAATTATACAAGCCACTTCCAACAAACAAATATGCAAAGGTCAAAAAATGTTGCTTATGGGATTTTTACGCAAATAGCACATTTTTTGTGTCCATGTGGTTGAAATTTAAAAGTAACACATTAAATAAGATGAAAGAACAAACTTAGGTTTTATTGTTAATAAACTTTTTACAATCATCTAGGTTAGGTATAAAATAAAAATGAGCAACTTGAACCATTTAATTCAAAATAAATGTTAAACCCTCAGTATCTACTTAATGTGGCTTTTGAATTACTACTTTTTTTTTACCAAGCTATCTACATTAGAATTAGCTCTTGCAGAAGCAAACAAAATTAGATTATTATAGGTGCACATCAGCTAGTTTTGAGTGATATTTATTTTATCATGTTCGTAGCAGAAACATTTATTCACTAACATATTTTGAGTTTTTTGCTTAAGACAACACTTTGATAAAACTGTAAAAAATATATAGTCACTATCTTTTCAAAATTTTTAACCTTGAAAAATGGTTAAACTTTCGATTTCTAATCAATAATGGTTAATCTTTTCAAAAATTTTCAGTCTTTGCGTGCCACTGTTAAAACTCCACCGTGCTGTGGGACCCTGCATTAAAAGTACCAAAGATATTATAAATTTGAGCAACTTTAGATAACTAGACCTGAAATGTTTTTTTTTTTGCTTTGACTTTACTGCTAACCACTGTGTCTAGAACAGTCCTGCACAGATAATTTAAACAATGCTGTGTGACATTGTTGATGATGGACGGAATATGTCATAATCACCAAGGGAGGATGAAGAATGGATATGGATTAATATGGATGAAGAATATACTTCAAGAATGTTTCCAGCTGAATCTAAGCAAAAAAATTGCAGTGACAACAAAGCTGCAATTGATTTTTCTGTCATTGGTAGAAAATAGATCTAAAGTATCAAGGATTCATACAAAACATCAGACTAAAGAGAAGCTAATAAAATAGTGATATATAATTACGAATAATATTGTATTTATTTTAAAATTATGCATTCAGTTATATTTTTGTGTTGCTTTTCCCAGATGGCAAGCGTGAGAAAGAATTGTTGAAAAAAACATATATATGCTTAAATTCTTTTTTAGACACCTTTCATTGAATTAAAAAATTTTTCTCTTCATTAAACTTTTTGTTTTGTGCTCTCATGCTTGCTATCAATGTAAATGCCATTAAAAATTGGGTGCGGCTTAGAATTGAAGACAGAAAAAATTTTGTTGGATGGGGAAAATTGAACATTATACACTTACAGGTTCATGTAGATATTTAAAGTTTTTAATCTTATTTAATTAAATAAATTATTTGCTAAGTTAATAATTAATTATTCACTTACTAGTTCTACTTTATAATTGTTTTTTAAATTTCATTAATATTGACCATCACCATTCTACATTATTTTTTCACAAAAAAGGGGTTGAGAATTTGAGGAGCAGTTTAAATTAAATACAGTATAAGTTGGTCAAGATTTGCAAAAATATATGTTTAAGGTAATTTTGTTTACTTTTGCTTCTATAGTTGTTGAGTTTAGTACAGCTTGAATAAGTAGGATACAGTTTTCATACAGCTCCTAGTGCAGCTTACTATATACATTTTATAGCAGTAGTCTTCAACCCCTGTGGTCTGTGGATCAAATAGTACCGGGCTGTGTAAGGAACATTAAATTACTTCCATTTTATGGAAATCACTTTATATTCCATGTCAAATCATGCCTCTTCATTTTTTCCAACAGTCCTTTCAATCAATTTTAAATATAAAATTTTTGTGTGTCAAATATAATGATGCATTGCTAGGAACAGAATTTTCTCAATCCCACTGCCAAAGCTCAATTGATAGATTTAATTATTTTTTTTAATAAAAATGTCACATTTTGTAATAGAATTGTTATATATCTTTTGCTACCACTAGATGGAAGATATATGACAAGTAATAAAGCTGTATTGGACAATTAGAACACATTTTGAAATGGATGCTCCAATTATTTTGTTCTACACCTGAGTGTATGCACAAAAAACTGTTGTGTATCACATAGAAAAAAAATGATTTCCTTTTTTTTTTTAAAAAAAAAGATATGATGGCACAAGGTTTTATTTTTGTTATACATTTTATTTCAATGAGAACATACAGAAATATTTCAATCCAAGACTTAAAAAGAATTGTTTATATATATAGCCAATTAAATTAAATCTATGAATTTTGTCATTTTCTAGTTACAAAAACAAAACTTAAGAGCTTTTACAGGATGCGTTTTTTTTTTCCAATTAAAAATCAAACATAGTAGTTCAATCACATAAAATTTTATTTAACATTCACCTTACTTGAAATTCTAGAGGTAAAAATAATAAAATTTAAAGAACATTAAAAAAAATAGTGTAATTTGTTAAATGCATTAATACAAAATATTTGAATATATATTTTTTTTGGGAAAAAAAGAATAAATATTTGATAAACATACATAAAACGACACTTCATGCAAGCATCCATGACTAAAGTATTCACAAATATAAAAAGTTTAGAAAAATCAGGTAAATTAATACAAGGCATAAAATATTCACTGCATATCATAAAACAAGCAGTGGAGAAAAAAAAATATAAACAGAAAATGATTTTCTAGATATGAATATCAATAAACACCAATTAAACAATTCAGATTAAATAAATGTATTGAAATTATAAATTAAATTTTTTGAATTGCATACAACTTAGGTCAATAACTAAGAAATAATCGATTTTAAACATTTTCAAGCCAGAAGATCTGGTTCTGTATTTTTAATTACAGACAGTGAATTTAAAAATGCTTAAAAACTTTAATGGCAACAATCTTTGATATTTAAATAAATACTATAGTTTTTATAAGAACAGCAAATTGCTAAGAATTTCCGTCATATCATCCACTGCAACTGATACAGGCTTCTTTATTTTGCAAAGAACAAACCATGTCAGCCATTTGTTTTTCTTTTGTTTGAGAACCATTTACTTGAACATTTTCTTTCAAAGCCTTTTTGTCCACTGTAAATTGAATGGCATTAACGGCAGGTTTGCTCCGAAGATAATACATACCAGTCTTCAGACCCTAAAAATCACAAAACAAAACACTCAAATTATGGAGCAAAGTGGTAATTTACTTTTACAGTACATAATTATAAATATTACAATGTATTAAATTTCAATGTAATTTAGTATTAAAACAGGTTTTGTCAAGATTAATTATATTACTAATGCATCTTTTTACAATAAAAAACCGTGATAAGTTAATGAATGATTAATTTATTCCAGAAACCAATTCACACTAATAAATCAGCAAGAATATCAACAAAGAGAGAGAGAAACAGAAAGTCCCTTAATATAATTTGAATTATTAAAATAAACAGGAAGTTGATAAACTGCATAAACAGTTAGATGATATTCTCAGTTATTTTAGAAAATAATTTGCATTTTTTTTTCTTACCTGGATCCTTTTTGAACAATAAGTTTGATGTTACATGCTAAACCATTGTATTGGGTAAATGTTATACTTTAAGATTACATTTTGATAACCAGATAAAAATGTTTTAAACATTTGTTCTAGGTTTTTTTATTTTAAAAAGCATGCCAATTTAAAAGAAATAAAAGTTTGTAACATGGTTTAAATAGATCAAGATGGTGTAAGCTGACTGAGACAGCCTTGGCTGGTAACCGGCTGTAGTGCTCAGAAAGAAGATCAACAATATAGTTTATTTTTTTATAAGAAATATACAGATTAAAAATCTATTTAGTATTACATTATAGATATCTATAATATATACAACTGATCCTTATTCCAGTGGTATATTCTAAATAAAGAATTTGTGATCAAAATATTTGGATCTTTAATTTTATATCAAAGGAATAGAATTTTTTAATTCTAAAAATATTTAAAACACTGATTATTTTTAATAATCTTCCTTCTGAAACTCTGGCAGTTCTGTTTTTCAGATTTATTTTCAAAACAAATACTAAAACATTATTGAACACCCAATACTTACTTGCTTTACTGATATTTGTGTAGCAAACACTGTTTAGTATTTTATATGTATAAATTATTTTAAAGTCATTTGTGTTCAATAACTGCAACAAAAAAAGTTAATACAATATTGTGTCATGAACAATATATATATATATGAAAAGTGCAACTAATTTTTCTTAGAAGTAATTATAATTTAAGAATGCTGGAAGACATTTAGATTCTCAAAACTAAAAAATTTATAAAGCTGGAAATCAAATTCTAATAATCCTTTTGTTTCTTTGTACAATTTTTTTCATACAACAAAATCCAGTTGTTATACATGGGAAATTTTTTACCTATACTATATCAGTAAACTAAATACACACATTGATCAATATAATTTATTTCTGAGATAATTTGTTACATAGTTTATAAGATTAAATTTTAAAGTTTTAAGAATAGCCAATATTTGTAATATTTCAAAATATCCAAAGTTACAACCAATATACCTTATGGATTTTATCAAGTTAAAATTTTAACTCTGAAACATACTCACATGTCCAAAAACCTTTACATTTTGTGTGTGTATTCTTACGAATACAATTTTAATGTACATTAAAACAAATTTTCACTGAACTGTTTCAACTATAATCCCTCAACATTAAAATGGAATTAGTTTTCCTACACTTTCAGTTTTCTTTAAAAAAAGTTTTAAATTGAAACCTAAACTGAGGCAATTCTAATCAAATGCTATTTTCATTCCTTAAACCAGTTCTATTTTGCTTTATATGCCACTGGTTACCCAAAATGCAAAACTATGAAGAAAGCAACTAAAGGGCATTAAATTATCTGAGGAACGTTCAATTCAAATGAAATGTTCTATCATATTGCTACTTTATTTAGAGCATAGGTTCTCAACGTGGGCGATAACGCCCCCTTATGGGTGTTTTAGGTTTCAGGGGGGCAGTAAAAGACCCAGAGAAAATTAGGGGCGTTGAGATGGCACGGAGGGGTTTGGGGAGATTAACCAAATATAGTCTAAAAAGGACTAAAAAAAAACTGATCATTTACTAACAAAAGTAAACTTTAATACTGTTTACCTTATGTTGATTGTATGTATTTAAATCCTTTCTATATCACATGCACGAAAATTCACATATTTTGGTAGTTTGGGAAGTGGATGAAAAACTTAAAGATTACATTGCATTCAAACCTACATTAAGTTGAATGATATAGTGCATTTTAAATTTCTGTAGTACACATGTTGTCTTTGTGAGAAGTGAGGAAAAATGTTTAGTCTGCTGCATTTCATTACGTATATTATCCAAGAAACATAATTAAATATGTTAACCAGGAATTTATGTGCGATTCTTTAAACGCTGAAACTGTAAATTTATATTTATTTTGAAAGCAATAGTTTATTATGAATTACTTCGTATCATCAAAACCCCTGCAGGTAAGCTAAAACTTTTAAATGAAGAAGAAATTCAGTAGCAGCGTTTCAATTCCACCAATATCCTATATATGACTAAAATATATAATATTACGCATTTAAATATATTTATGTGGCAATAGCTATCTCAGATTCGCAAGTAAAAAAAATTAAATTAAAAAATATATTCTATTAGTATAGAATATTTTTTAAAATTTAACTTTTGTTTTCACCATGTATTATGTACACTCTTAATTCTCTAGAGTGGGAGGGGGCGGTATCGAAATATTCAGTAGAAAAGGGGGCGCTAACAAAATATTCTCTAAAAAAGAGGGCGCCAGTTCAAAAAAGGTTGGGAACCTATGATTCAGAGCATCAAATATATTGAAAAGCATATTCGATGCTCTAAATAAATTTAAATATTCAGAAAGAAATCTTTATCTTAAAATTTGACAGATTTTGTAACTTTGAGCCTTGGTCAAGTCATGAAGATGACATTTAAGCTGTCACCCCCTTCCAAATTACCACACCATGCCAACAGAACTTTTAACCTTGAAAGATTTAACACATTTCAGCTCCTTTATTCAGTGGCACGAAGGGTCGAACTCGCAACACTCTAGCCACAAGTTTGTTGTGCTCATAATTTTTGAAATCTCAACTGCAACCAATTTTACAGTTTTTGTCAACTTATTTTCTGGTTGTTGCAAAAATAAAACCATAAATAAGAGCTATAGAGAAAAAAATAATGGAAATTATAGAGAAAATGTGAAAAAAGTCATGATTTATGCATACATGTTAAAATGAATAAATTTTACTTGCAAATCATGTAAATTGGCAGGTTTGCATCCTACTCTTGTTACAACTTCAACCCAGAACAGTGAGGTAATTCTGAACTGAAATTGTTAGACTTGATATAAAAACAAAATGAAAAGCAGATGAATAATTTTGTAAATTATCTTTCTAGTCTTGTTCATCTATATAAATAAAAATGTAATGTGTGTTTGTTCAAAGCCACTAATCTCCGAAACTACTGGAGCACTTGATCTGAAATTTTGACATGATGTTCCATTTGAATCCGGACGGGTTTTTATGTAATTATTTTTTCGTAATTCACTCTAAATTTTTTGAAATTTAATTTAAGTGATTTTTTGGTGTTACGTTTCTCTCTGAACGCAAAAGTTTATACTTTATACACAGTTTTTTCGGGATTATTACATATTTTTACTATAATTATGATTATTAATTGGAATATTTATCTATTTTTTTTTACCTTTGATACTTAATTAGGATTATTTTTCAAATGAATCCTTTTTTTAATGATTATTCTTTTAACAACTAAAATTTCGTTTTGTAATTTTGGCAACATTTGGATAGTATTCTCGCGGGCTGTTTATGATTTTGCTTACAAATTACAACTTACTTTTTCAGTAATTTTACGCAGAATTTATTTATATTTCTTTTTAAATATTATTAATATTTATTTCTTTATAATATTTTTACAAATCAAAACTTCGCACTGATAAGGGTAGTTCAGTTCTTTGAACTGCAATTAATATTATGAATCTTCGTAGTGTCTTAATTTCACACAGAATTTCTTTATTAATATTTCTTTCTTTATAATATTTTTATAAATCAAAACTTCGCACTGATTAGGGTAATTCAGTTCTGCTTACTGCAGTAAGTGTTAGTATTGTATTTCTGCTTTCGTTATCTGCTTTAGATAGAATGAAATTAATATTATGAATATTAGTAGCGCTTATTTTATCTTTCTCTTCAGTAATTCTTTTTTAATTAAATGTATAATTTTTGTTTGCTTTTTTTTATATTTTAGTACTTACTTTTTTTTTTTGCCGATCATGTACTGCAAATGAAAAGATCTCACCAAAATATTTTTTTGCACTTCGTGATGTCTAAATTCAGCGAAATTAATGGACAGGATTGTTCTTAAAAATGTTTTTTTTATCCGTTTTTGACAATTTTTTAAATTTTGTTTGGAAATATGGAACAAAGATTTAATATATATTTTGTGTTTGTATGAAACTGTTCTTTTTATTTAATCAAAGTATTGAGCTTCATTTTATTTTTGAAATCTTTTTAATATTTAATTTTATTTTATAACTAGCTGTACCACATGTTGCTGTCGCTCAGTCAGGTTAAAAAGACTGGTGCACCACAAAGTATTCCACGAGGGTTACAAAAGTAAATAATACACAAAAGTTCAAACAAATAAAAAGAAGAGTACTTGCGTATTATATTGAAGCAATCGCTTGGCATCTCCGATTTCCTATGTGTTGTATTTTTTTAATTGGCAACCAGGTGCTTCGTTTCATATACAGGTAAGCCTCCTACAACGTGGTAGATACGTTCCTCAAAAAAGCCGCGTTATAAGCCGCATTTCACAATTCACTTTTTTCTGTTAATATCTACACGTCACTTGTGATTTGCTTTACGTGGTGTTCATATCTCCTACAACGCGATTTCTTATAACACTGCTTTTTTGAAGAACGCATCTACTGCATTGTAGGAGGCTTACCTGTAAAGTTGCCAGTAGGTTGCGATAATACTCAAGTACCAAAGAAAGTATCCAAATAAGAATTTTCAATAAAAACATGTAAATCAGAAAAATGTACAATAAAGAACCATGAACAAAAATAACTGCAAATCATTGATATATATTTCAGAAATAAGGATACTTCTGTATTATTGCAACAATTGATCATTGTATTATTAACTCGCCAAGTTGGCAACTCCTATTTCCTATGTGTTGTATGTGCTGAATTGGCAACCAGGTGCTTCATTTCATATAATGTCGCAAATAGGTTGCAAAAATATATATAAGTAACAAGTAATTTCAAAAATACATAAATAAGTTCATGCAGTTCATAAAGAGGGGCAAGTCTTAAACAGAAGGATAAAAAATTACTATATTAATTTAAATAAGAAAACTATTACATACAAATTAAATCAAAAGGTTCTGCTCTGAAGTCCGTGAAGGGAAAGGGTTAATTTTAGAATGCTTATGGGTAGAAAATGTTTTGTGTTGCTTCATTGTCTGTGCAGATATAGGATTGTTTGGTCTATCTATTCTAAACAAAAATAATTGTCTATGTGAGAAGAAATCCATGTGTATATCTAAGCCACTCAATTGTAAAGATATGCCCTGAACTTTGTTGATAACGATTGAAAATTGTAAAAATCTTCAATTATTATCAATGCTTTGTCGAAGATTTATGATGTGAAATCCATGTTCATATTTGAATTTTCCTTGTGTAATCAATGCAAAATATCTTTAACCATGTGTGATTTATATTTCTTTCCTTACTGTTGGAGGGCAGACACTGTCAATATACGATTACAAACGATAGTGTTATGTTACTCGCATCCTTAATGATATTTCCAGTTGTTTGTTACATTTTGAACGTAGACAGTCACCTTAATTATTTTGTGATACATTGCATTGCTAATGAGCTGTGTCTTTTATGAAAGTGTTGATTTTGAGCGAGTATAGTTTATTTTCTTCATTTAGTTTTTTTTTAATTGTTTGTCTTATTTCTCAGTGCAATTGGTGAGAATTTTGTTCTGTCAATTATTTTCCTTTTGAATTCAAACTGTATAGTGAAATTGACCTGTTTGAAGCCATATGTTGAAGTGGGATGAAATATTCTGTTTCCCAGTGTGTCGGAATTGAGCTGTTTTGATTGATTTATGTTTGAAGTTAAATATTTTGTTAGTATTTTTATTCCCCCTTCTTTAACGTTTGGCAATTTTATATGTTTTAAATTTTACTTTCTTTTTAAGTGCAGCCAAGCAGCTTTCAGCGTCTGTTACATTTCGAACATAGGCAACCACCTTAATTATTTTGTGATACATTGCATTGCTATTGAGCTGTGTCTTTTACAATAGTGTTGATTATGTGCAAGTATAGTTTATTTTTTCATTGTTTTTCATTTCTCAGTGCAATTAGTGAGAATTCTGTATTGTCGATTAATTTCATTTGAATTTAAACTATATAGTGAAGTTGACCTCTTTAGAGTGCTTTGTTCAACTGGAATGAAATGTTCCATTTCCCATTGCATCACAATTGAGCTGTGTTGATTGATTTACATTTGAAGTTAAATTTTTCATTAGTATTTTTATTTTCCCCACTCCTGACATTCAAACCCAATTTTAAAAATCCCAATTGGCTGAAAGAACGTGCTATTCTTACTGCCAAGAACAAAGACGTCTACCAGCTTAACAATATCATTCAGTCTCGCATTCAAAATGAGACAGTCACCTATAAGTCTGTTGACACTGTTGGGGAAGTAGATGAAGCAGTGAATTATCCTTCAGAATTTTTCAATTTACTTGATCTGCCAGGAATACCACCCTACATACTGCAGTTGAAAATAGGTGTGTCAATTATCATTTAGCGAAATATCAATCAGCCAAAGCTGTGCAATGATACGCAGCTTGCAGTAAAAAAAATTAACGAGCAACGTCATAGAGGCAACAATTTTGACAGGACCTTTCAATGGTGAAGATGTCCTCATTCCTTGAATTCCTATCATACCAACAGATATGCCATTTCAATTTAAGAGATTGCAATTCCCAATTCGATTGGTATTTGCTATCACTACCAAAAAAGCTCAGGGGCAATCTTTAGAATTGTGCAGCTTGGATTTAGAGACAGATTGCTTCACTTATGGACAATTATATGTTGCATGTTCCACAGTAGGCAAATCAGACAATCTATATATCTACACTGAAAATGGAAAAACAAAGAATGTTGTGTACCCTGAAGCATTGTAAAATTAACCTTTTGCCCTCAAGGACTCTGAGCTATTTCCAATTTGTGTATATTTTAACTGTTTAAGACGGTTTGTTTTTATTTAAATTAATGCAATTTTTTTTATCAGTTTTGGTCTGTTTATCATTTTTATGTTTTTTACTATTTTATGAACTGTATGAACCTATTTATGTATTTAATTTATTATGATTAGATCTTATTTATTTTTGTGATTTGCATTTATTTTGGTTTGCTACTATTTTATAAACTACATGAACCTATATATATATATGTGTGTGTATTTAATTTATTATGATTATTTATTTTTGTGATTTGCATTTATATAATTTTGCTTATGATTGTTTGTGATATGCATTTATTTTGGGCTTATTATTTCTTATATATTTTTGCCAAAACATTTCATTGTCAAATTGAATCTTTAAATGTTCTGAAAGAATGCCATCCCACATGCTGCGGTTGTAATTTAGCGTGCCAATTATGTTACAAAATATCAACCAGACAAAGCTGTGTAATAATACGCAACTTGCAGTAAAAAATATGCATATATTTAAACCATTTAAGACTAATTTTTTAAAATTTAAATTAATGTAGTTTTATTAGTTTCGGGCAGTTTATCAATTTTTTATGTTTATTAATATTTTATGAAATGCACGAACCTATTTATGTATTTTTGCATTTAAGTTATTATTAAGATTAAATCTCTGTAATTAACATTTCTGTCATTAAACCAGACTATCCATTAAAAAAAATTAGGCCCATTATAAGATTCACAATTGGCTGGATGGACAAGCTCTTTTCATTTAACCAGATTGAGCCACAGCAGGGTACAGCTAGTTTTTTTTTTAAATAGATGTATTTTGTTCAAATATGATCTCCATCTTCAGAACAGCTACTAAGTATAATTTCTTAGCAGAAATAAATGAATAAAAAAAAGTAAATGAAAGGGGGTAAGTAAAATTAGCTTCTCTATGTACATATATATTTTTATGAAGTCTAACAGGAGTCTACATATACACCAAAAAAGTTAAGAAACAGCATTATCAGGATTTGACAAATTTAATTGTACGTAACTATGAGAAAACATATCACCACTTACCAGATGCCATCCATAGAAATGCATACTTGTTATTTTTCCATAATTAGGTTCAGCTATGTGGACATTCAAAGACTGACTTTGATCAATGTAAGCTCCTCGGTCAGCAGCCATCTTTAAGATACTTTTTTGAGAAATTTCCCACACTGTTTGATACAGTTTCTTAAGATTATCAGGAATGCCATCAATATTCTAAAAATACAAATAAGTTACTTTAAACATTTTCAATATTAACCTGGGAGAAGAAAGATTTTAACATTCAGTGTAAAAATATAAATATCATGAGCATGATACAAATAAATGGTCTGTCCAGAAAGTAATGTCACCGAGTCAATTTAGCTGCTATATTAAATGTGACCAAGTAGCTGGTGTCGATTGGCACATTGTCATAGTGAAGTTTTCGATTGCTGATGTCTGGCGCAATGCACTGGATACTTGTTCCATTTTTTTTTTATCTTTTCCTACAAAAACTTGAAGTTAGTGGTTGTCTAGGAAGGTATAAAAAAAGTTCAACAGCCCTGATGTCAAAAAACACAATGAGCAGTCAATCCTTGATTTGCTTATTTGTGTCTTTTTTGAGCAAGGGATATACAAGGTGCGTCCCCTGGAGCTTTGCCTTTTTGACTCAAGATTGTATTATCCAAAGTCACTAACACATTTTTCCTAAAATTCTTGATTAATTTTTTGATGGTCTGTTTGCAACAGTTCTTTCACATGGTAGAGTGTACCGTGATGTGTGAAGTCCTTTTACAATAAAAATCAGTGACATTTTCAAGAAAGACTTCATATATGCATGTTAAATCACTAGCTATTTTATCATAATTCAAAGTTTTATTATTAGAACGGATGATTATAACAAGTAAAGGGAGAGAAAAAGAAATTAACATTTATAAAATGAAATAAAAACAAATTTAAGTTGTAAAGTACAAAATAGAAAAACAAGAACATTGTACATTAATTCATTCTTTCTATACTTTTGGTTCAAGGGGGAAATGCATTCAACAAACCTGAATTGATCCATTGTTAGCAATTAATCTATTTTTCATATTTTCATCCCAAAGGTCTAGGTCTGTTAAATCTTTTAACAAATGATGATTCACTACCTGAAAAATAAACATAATAAGGAAAAAAATACATTTATGAAATAAATTTAGTAATAAACAACACAATTGCCTATGTTATACTTACTTGAAATTCTCCTGATAGTACCCTCCTGGTATATATATTACTAGTATAAGGCTCTATAGATTCATTGTTTCCTAAAATCTGAGCTGTAGAAGCAGTTGGCATTGGTGCCACAAGCAGACTGTTTCTCAATCCATGCCTTTTACCAGAAAGAGAGTATAGTTACATATGCACATATATTCATAAAATATTAACACAATGGGCTATTGAAATATAAACAATTTAGAATTTTGTTCAAATGACCAGAACAACCAAACATTAATTGGATTTTAAAGTGCAGTAATCAAAATTATCTTCCATAATGATGCTTACAATTTTAAATATTTTACCATTAGACAGTGACTTGACAAATATCAGCAATAAAAAGTCTGACATCAAATTTTACGAACTTCAAATAAACAAAAGCACTAGGTCATTAGAACTGATAGTTAAATTAGCTTTAATATTATAACAAACCTTTAATTTTATTTATGCAAAACAAATTTCTAAGGAAATGTAGAATAAATTACAAAACAATTTTTTAAAAAAAATATACTAAAAATTATATTTACTTAGCAATTTTTTGTTTCAAAGCAGCCCAATCCCATTTATCTGTAGGTGTCACATTCCACATGTCATATTGTAGTATCTAAACACACAACAAATTTATAATGAAAACCAGTTTTATAATTTTAAACATAAAAACAACTTCATAGGTGAGAGTTTAACTACAAAGCTACATTTTGCTTGTAACCCTCTAAGAAAATATCAGAATCTTTAAATCTGAACCTAATACACTAAATGCTCTAACTAATAAACATCTTTAATATTAATAAGTGAAATAATTAACCTGGATATTACATTAAGACTGATCAAACCTTTAAGCATTATTATATATGCATGCATTAAAATGGGTTTTTAAGGATGTCATTTTGGATGCAGTTTTGTCTGAAAGAATTTGATGACCGAGTGAATATTAAGGTCACCCTATTCAGCTACACAAGGGTTTTTGTTGACAGATCTCACAATTTTGAGCCATGGTCAAGTATTGAGTACAACACCTGAGATGGCACCCTCCTTTCCTAACTTCTACACCACACCAACAGGAGGACATTCGAGCCCTGGCAGATAATATGCATCAGCCCCTCTAGACGGCAGGTCTTCAGTGGCACTAGGCTCAAACATATGACACTGTATAATGATGACTATTAGAAGCAATTTCAGACAACACATAACACAGAAGAAAAACATTCATAAGTCACAAAAGCAATAACAAAATAAAAACATGCGAGTAACATGGAGGATGCATTCAACATGAGAAAAACCTCCGATTTCATCAAAATCTGCTCACAATTGCAGTTAGTGAACTAATTTTAAAAATCTATGTAAATATAAAGGTACTACACACACTTATTAGTATAAGACTCCTTTACATTTGGAACAAGAGATGGAAGATAAGAAGCCACTAATGTTTTTAATATTCCTTCACAAAGCTAAAGTACAGAAAATTATAGCAAACTTTTAGCTCATTTGTTGAATTATATATGGTGCATTTAAACTCTAATCAAAAATAAACTTACACAGATGCAGATTCTCTTTTAATGCCATTTTAAAGTTGAGAAGTTGATATTTTGTCTAAAAGTGTTTGGGACAAATCTGTATGTGTTTGTTTAAGCTCATTTATAGACAGTTTCTAAAAATTGTATGCATTAAGCAAACTCCATTTTCTATGATTGATTGCTTAAGTTATGTTGCTTCTATTTCTACTGAAATAAGACCAACAATATTAAATACCTATTTGAAGATCTGTCCAGGATGTATAACAGCATTACACAACCATCAAATCTCAACATTATCAAATGAAACAATCACTATGGCACATGGAATTAGTGGAGATGGTTAATACATTTAGTCAAGAAGATTTAGATGAATTGTTTGAGAATGATACCTTAAATTACAATGATGTGAGAAATCAGTCCCTTTTATTGAAAAATTAGATAAGCCTTGTTGAAAAATAGAAAATCCATTTTTAAGGACCCAATATCTGAATGATTCTTTCAATTACAATATGAGTTAGAATCACATGTCTGGGAATTGTGAAATGCATTTAAAAATAATCATTATCAAAAAGTTTCATTAGTGATTATATTACCAGGACAGGAGGGGACACTTAAACAAAACAAGAAAATTTTTTAGAAAATTACTCACTAGAAAAATCTATTGCAGACATTCTTTTCTGAAAATGAGATTTAGAAACAGACCGTGAACTGTGAAAAGAATTATCGAATAGCAGTAATGATTACAAACCATAGAACTACTTGCATTGCTTTTAATATAAAATGAATTCAAATTTGAATACAAATTTATTTTAAACTTTTAGACTTACAAAAAGAATTGATATATACTAATTTTTTTTTAAAAATATCATTTTTGATTAATTTTAACTATTTGATTTTATGAGATTTAAGAAACTGTCTATGAAAGTGTATCCAACTTTTTATGGTAATTATTTTTCTACAGTTTTCTATAGAATATATCCAATATATAAACAAGACCTTACAGTTTATCTGTATAAATTTTATTAAATAAATCTTATGAAAATACATAAATTAAATTTTACCCCTTGTGAAGAAGGACTGCCTTCATATGTTTCATATGGTCCATCTTTTTCAGCTAATTCACAACTAGCTTCCAGTGCAGCATAGTAAATAGTTTCAAAAATTTCAATATTCAGTTTTTGTGCCTCTTCACTGTCAAATGGATATCTCATTAAGATGAAAGCATCTGCTAATCCTTGAACCCCAATTCCTATGGGCCTGTGTCTTTTGTTTGATTTCTCAGCCTAATTAGGGAGAGAGGAAATTTAAATATCAATGATGAGTGATAAGTACAAAGATATATACATTAAATTTGTACCCCAGAAAATTAATTTCAATTTTTTATATTTCTTTCTTATTTGTTTGAAAAAACTTTTCTTAATTTTACATACAAATGTTAGAACATTTTTTAAAATTGTGAAATAAATACACTTGATAGGAAGGGGGATTTCTGTAATGAAATCAATCTTAAGAGCCAATTTTTGAAATACTTATGGAGAGATTATACTAAAGAGGAGGAATATTCAAAAACTTATTTTTTTTTAATGCTAATCTATATAATTTACCAGAGCTTCCCTGAAACTTATTTACCTTTTAGAAGATATTGAAGACATGTAAATAAAATTATTTTAATACTCTTCAAGACAGACATAATAAACTAAATTAATATTAAAATTTTATTAAAACTTTTTTAAAATGATAAAATGTAATTAGAAGATTTACATACATGAAAACTTAACATTTAATCTTGAGCAAAAATTTAGACCAAGTAAATTCTAAAATTTCAAAAATAAAACATAGCAATGCAAGAACATTTAATTTAAATAGTATCTCTTCTATAGTGAAATCAAAACACATAACTAATAAAATTTTCAAAATAAATAAAGATGCATATTGAAAATTGACTGATTTTTAAAAAAATACTACGTAACTACAAAATAAAGACAATGCATTTCAGTAACAAAATACTTTACCTCAGGTACAGGATAGTAATTCACATCAATAATTTTATTTAAGTTCTTTGTTATTACTTTGGTGACTTCTTTTAATCTTTCAAAATCAAATGTCTGATCTTTCACATATCTATTTAAAGCAACTGAAGCTAAATTACACACAGCAATCTGTAAAATATAAATCTTATAGAATAAAAAATCCATGTTATATAAAAAGTTTAAATTTGGAATAAAATATAAATCTTATAGAATAAAAAATCCATGCTATATAAAAAGTTTCAATTTGGAAATTCATATAAGCCAGTTAAAAAAAAAAAAATTTTTTTTTTTAACAAAATATAATGGAACTTATAAGAACTAAATACAAGTATTATGCAAAATACTAATTTTTTTTTATGTTTAATATTCTAATAATTGAATACCAGAAACTGCAGATGTCACTGTTTAAAAAGATATTTAAAAAATATAAATTTTCTGAAAATACATACTTAGTCATATAAAAACTCTTAAATTGAGAAAAATTGTAACATACAAACAAAAAAGGGAGGAAGCTTCTCTTATATAAATATAGATTATATAATTTTTTTAAATACATTTCATGTTTCTAATTTGCAAAACTTCGATTTGCAAGTAAAATTTTACATTGTATTTTGAAAAATATCTTGTCAATTGCAATACTTTCACACAAAAAATTTGATAACAAAGATCAATCTTTAATTCTAAAACAAAGACAAACCTCATCAGGTGAAGTATATTCAACAATTTCTGTACACAAATTGCTACACTGAATTGTTCCCAAATTCTTTTGATTTGATTTCCTATTACAAGCATCCTTGTATAGCATGTAAGGTGTTCCAGTTTCAACTTGTGATTCAATAATAGCAAACCAAACTCGTTGTGCTTCAACTTGACATCTGAATCTGCCTTCTTTTTCATATCTAAAAAAAAAGTTAAAACCCAAGTCAAAACATTTTAGAAAAATGAAACCTAAAAATTATTCAAAATTATTTTGGAAGAAACAGTTGTATTAGATTAATATACTCAGAGTAATTTAATATAAATATATTTATTTTTAAATATGTACATAATGATTTAGTTGCCACTGCACTGAAAACAGTTACACCATGGATGCACAATAAGAGTAATCTAAAATGGAATTGACCTTTGTTAATTAAACAGGGAAAAATCGTATACAAGAACAGTATTACAGGAAGTAATTGTTTTAGTAGTTCATAAAGTTTTTTTTTTTCAATTTATTACGTGGCTATCTGCGAGTACGAGTTTTTGCATAGGAGAATTGTGTTTGTCCGTGGAATTGATAAAAAATTTTGTGCTATGGAGGAACTTCTTGGAATGTTTCCCATGAAAGGGCAACCAACTGGAAGTGAACTTCTTTTCAGTTTGATACATTTGTGCAATGCAGCTTCCTTAAACATGAACATTATTATGTTATCATTACCCCAGATGGAGCAAAATTAATGATTGGCACGAAAATTGAAATGGTTTTGCTGCTAAAAGAATGCCTTGCCCATTGTGGTGTAGAACTGTTGCAGCTTCATTGCATTATTCGTCATGAGAATTTATGTGGTAAAGAATTAGAATTTGCAACCTTAATGCAGTGTGTATCTGAAACAATAACTTTATTTGTAGTAATACCCTCAAACAAAGGCAATTTAAAGAATTTTTAAAAGATCTTGATGATTTGCCTTCTGATATTCTTTGTTGCACAGAAGTTAGATGGCTCAGATGAGGAGTTGCCCTTAAGCCTTTTATGGAACTATTTGATGAAATTGTTACATTTCTAAGTAACTGAGGTAGAAATACTAGAAGGTTAAAAGTAGCAAGTATCCAGAGTGATTTGGCTTTTCTCACAAACATAACAGCCATTTAAATGACTTAAACACAAAGCTACAAGGAAAGAATCAATTCATTTTTCAATTGATAAATAACGTAAAGGCATTTAAACAAAAATTATGTTTATTTCAAAACCAGCTGAAAACTAAAAATTTTGCACACTTTCCCTACTGCCAAAAAATGCATCAAAAATTTCCACTCATGAAGATGCAGTATGAGGAACAAATTCAAATCTTGCACAATGCATTTGATGATTGGTTTTTAGATTTAAAAAGCGCCAAACAAAAATTGATGTCTTTTCTTCTCTATTTTCTGTTGATATAAATCTAGTGGATGAGAGTATGCAGTTAGCCTTTATTGGTTTACAGAATTCTGATGTTATCAAAAATCAATTCAAAGAAATATCGTTATTAGAATTTTATAAAAACTTACTCAAGGATTTTTCGTGCTTAAAGCAAAATGCAGCTGTATGTGCCCTTTTCTTTGGCAGCACTTACATTTGTGAGCAAACTTTCTCACTAATGAATTTAAACAAATCAAAAATAAGAAATAGAATAGTAGATGTGAGAACCTTTCGTCTGTTCTATGTATTGCCACAATAAGTCTTAAGCCCAACATAAAATCAATAACTTCAAATATTCAGTCCCAGCCATCTCATTAAACTTTACAAATTTTAAGTACTATTTTTTTCTCCAAAATTTGAATTGATTTTAATAAGCCAAATTATAAGCTCTGTTTAATAAGCAATATTTTTCCTCTGTTATATAATTTCAAGTTTGACACCTTTTTAGCAGGAATCTTTTTTTTTTGAGCTAAAGTATTTTAATCATTCCAAAAGGGTTTGTGTTTCATCCATTTATCAACTGTATAATGTGTACATGAGTAAAATAAGCAAAGTAGCAATTGTGATAAAAGCGTATTATCATAAAACAATGTTTTCATGTTCATAACATTTGTCATTGTGTAATACTTTGGCCCTCAATATGATCCTATTAAATTTTTTGGCCCCTCATCCTAAAAAGGTTGTGCACTTCTGAGTTACACAAAAAATATTAAAAACTACAAGAAAAGTATAATAACTATACAAATATTAATTGATTATACAGAATAACATTTCGGTATTAAAAAAAAAAGGATCAAGTGAGTTATCAAAATAATAATAACTGAAATCTTACTGTATTTAGGATTTCTGAAATTCTTTTCCCCCCAATCCAACAATTTAATATTTAAGAAGAAAAAACCTCCAGAAATCAATGTATAATTGACCACGAATAATTAAACAAAATCTGCTTTTAATATGCAAAAACAATAACAGATCATATTTAAATTTTAAAAAATTGCTATAACTTAATTTTTCTGACAAAATTTATAATAATTATTTTATATATTAAAATATGGTCCGTAACTTTTTTGTGTGTGTTTATGAGATTAAAAGCAGGTTTTGTTTGATTACTCATGGTCAATTAAACTGGTGAAATTTTTAAAATTAGAATGCAAGATAAATTTTTATATGTAAGTTACAGAAAAAAACCTAAATAGCAAATGTAAAAGCTATTAAATACAAAACTTTTTAATGCAGTTACACGTTATCCTAAAAAGAGAATAAAATAAGTAAAAGAAACTAAAAACTTACTTTTCGTATAATTGTTCAAATTCTTCGCCATAACAAGTATGAAGACCAGGTGATTCATCTGGACACATCAAACTCCACATTTCATTCTTTTCAACTCGTTTCATGAATAGATCAGGAATCCATAATGCATAAAACAAGTCCCGAGCTCGTTGTTCCTCTTTCCCTGTGTTCTTCTTGAGATCCAGGAAGTCAAAAATATCTGAATGCCATGGTTCCAAATAAATAGCAAAGGCTCCAGGGCGCTAAAAATTAAAAACAGATTTAGAAATAATTAAAAACACAGTAAACACAAAAGTTTAAAAAATGCAAAAAAAGTAAATAAAAAGATTTACTTTGTTTCCTCCTTGATCAACATAACGAGCTGTGTTATTAAATACTCGCAACATGGGAACTAAACCATTAGAAGTTCCATTGGTCTAGAAAAAATAACAAAGTACCTTATAATTAAAAATACAATACAAATTATTTACAACATATATTTTAAAATGTATACAAGAGATACATATTACATACAAAATTAAATGAACATACATAACTTTAAACTAAGTTCGAGTGAATAAATTTATTTTTAAAGATTGAAAGAAAAAAAACTTTCTACTAAGATTAAAAAATGAGAATTAAGTAGTTTTTCTGATTTCAATGGAGTATGTAGTTGATTAAGAGTAACAAATTCATAATATTCCATAACAGAGGTGCACGACCTTTTTAAGATGAGGGGCCAAAAAATTTAACAGGATCATATTGAGGGCCAAAGTATTAAGTGATAGCAAATATGTCATAAACGCGTAAACACTGTTTTATGATAATACGCATTTATCACAATAATTACTTTACTTATTTTACTCGTGTACACATTATACAGTTGATAAATGGATGAAACACAAACACTTTCAGAATGATTAAAATACTTTAGCTCAAAAGAATATCCCTGCTAAAAGGTGGCAAACTAACACAATTTAAATTTTTTTTAAAAAATTAGTATTTAAAATTTGTAAAATTTAATTAGATGTCTGGGACTGAATATTTGTAAATTATTGATTTTACGTCGGGCTTAAGACTTGTTGTGGCAATAAGTAGAACAGAAGAAAGGTTCTTATCTGCTATTCTATTTCTTATTTTTGATTTGTTTAAATTCATTAGCGAGACAAATGCAGGTGCTGCCGAAGAAAGTGGCACATGCAGCTACATTTTGCTTTAAGCACAAAAAATCATAGGGTAAGTTTTTTTTATAAAATTCTAATATCGATTTTTCTTTGAATTGATTTTTGATAACATCAGAATTCTGTAAATCAATTAAGGTCAACTGCATACTCTAATCTACTACATTTATATTAACAGAAAATGGAGAAGAAAAGACATAAGTTTTTGTTTGGCACTTTTTTAAATCTTAAAACCGATCATCAAACGTATTACGCAAGATTTGGATTTGTTCCTCATGTGTAGAAGTTTTTCATGCATTTTTTGGCAGTAGGGTAAGAGTGCAAAATTTTTAGTTTTCAGCTGGTTTTGAAATAAACATAATTTTTGTTTAAATGCCTTTACGTTATTTATCAATTGAAAAATGAATTTATTCTTTCCTTGTAGCTTTGTGTTTAAGTCATTCAAATGGCTGTTATGTTTGTGAGAAAAGCCAAATCATACTGGAAACTTGCTACTTTTAACCTTCTAGTATTTCTACCTCAGTTACTTAGAAATGTAACAATTTCATCAAATAGTTCCATAAAATGCTTAAGGGCAACTCCTCATCTGAGCCATCTAACTTCTGTGCAACAAAGAATATCAGAAGGCAAATCATCAAGATCTTAAAAATTCTTTAAATCGCCTTTGTTTGAGGGTATTACTACAAATAAAGTTATTGTTTCAGATACACACTGCATTAAGGTTGCAAATCCTAATTCTTTACCACATAAATTCTCATGACGAATAATGTAATGAAGCTGCAACAGTTCTACACCACAATGGTCAAGAGATTCTTTTAGCAGCGTAACCATTCCAATTTTCGTGCGAATTATTGATTTTGCTCCATCTGCAGTAATGCTAACACAATTGTTCATGTTTAAGGAAGCAGCATCGCACAATTGTATTAAACTGGAAAAAGGTTCACTTCCAGTTGTTTGCCCCTTCACAGGAAAAATTCCAAGAAGTTCTTTCGTAACACAAATTTTTTTATCAATTCCATGAAAAAATATAAAAAATTGGCTAACTGATGTTCAATCTATAGATTCATCAAAAGGTAAAGAAAAATATACAAAGTTTGAAGCTGCTGATTTTACTCGATTTTCAATGTCCTCATTCAACTGTTGAATTCTTCTTTGAATAGTCATTCTATTTAAGCTTATATTTTTAAATTTTCTTTTTGCTTCAGGACAAAGTTTTTCAGATGCAATTAACAAAAACATTAACAAAATCAACATCTGTGAATTGCCGACCATCTTCAGCGATAATTTCAGCGACACCTAAGCTCATTTCCACAAATGAATTCAAGTTAACTGTACATTTTTGGAAAAAAAATTGTTTGACTACTAAAAGTTTTTTTTTCCTTTCGATTTTTTGCGATCGTTTACAATCCTTTCATACATGCAAAATGTTTATGCTTTGTTTCATAATGCTGCTTTACATTACTCTTTTGCCACAGCAATCTTGAAACTACATGTTAAGCATGTGGCAGTATTATTGTAATAAATAAGACAGTAATTATATCTGTCCATGAATCTTGAAATTTCCGATTTTGAAAATCATCTTTTCTCTCTCTCATTATCTAAAATATTTTATATGGCTTAAAAAATAAATGATACTTAACTAAAAATGCAAAATCAAAAATGAATCAGATCCGTTCTGTGACAGCAATTTCAACATTCCCGATCTAATAGCAACACTACGAGATTGCTTAATAGAATGGCCATTGCAGCTAAGTAGAAGTTAAAGTTATTATTGGTAACCCGCACTATGAAGAAAAACGTGAGTTCGATAGGTACTTTTAATTGGCTCAGCATAATTTCGAATAGAGACTGTTCCGGCACATGTGCGTGAATACGCATTTGTTCTTCAACCTTCTCTGCATCCAGACCATGCGATGGAAGAAATAACAGCTTCCGGTGATCACCTCCGTGAGCTTCTCCTATACGAAAACTCGTACTCGCAGATAGCCATGAAGGAAACATATTGAAAAGCCACGTAATAAATTGAAAAAAAAACTTCATGAACAACTGTAATACTATTTTTGTATAAGATTTTTCCCTGTTTAATGAACAATAGTCAGTTCCATTTCAGATTACTCTTCCTTTTATAATAGACATTCGCGGGCCAAAATTGGCCCCCGGGTCATAGGTTGTGCATCCCTATTCCATAACAAAATGGGTTATTGTTGACAGAACATGTCTAATACATAATTCCATGTGGCCATACATTCTCAGAGCTTTTGCAAATATATTACAGGCCATTCTTCCTAGCACAATTTAGCTACATTTTAATAATTTTTACTGTTTTCATTTGATGCATTTAACATCCAAATAGTATTATATTACAAATGTAAAACACTTTGGTAAAAAATAGCACAAATTACAAAGATTCAGATTAATATCCTAGTATACATATAACCATGATATCATAAGATTTTTGTAGGTGTATATTGTTCTTTGAAATAGGTCAAATCCACTGGCATGAATCCAAGAAACAAACTGATATACCATACAACAAAAGAAGTGTACATACTATTGATCAGTTGCAGATATGATAGACCCCCTTCCTCTTATCCTTAGCTATACTATTTCTCTCCAGTCAGTACAATTACTAATTGACAAATATGATTCATAGGTTTGACACCACAAATTAACCTGCTCAACACAATTGAAAATGATTTGTTAGATCATACAAAAATTAGGATGCTGTTAGCTGGTTTCAGCATCAAATTCTGATGCTACTTGCAAATGTTGTACTTATGCAAAATGTGTAACAGATCATCCTATTAATTCAATATTTTTTTAGGACTGCATCAATGCAAATTGTGAATTTTGTCAAAATTCTTGTACCTGTATTACACTTTCATATTGTTATACTAGAAAACTCAATTCTTTACAAGTCATTTGTCTTAATTAAGCTATAAGTAGCTCCAATAACATGTATGGCATGTGCGTGTAGGTTACATTAATATCAAGTTTCGTAGAGCATAAGATATTCTTTTAAGCTCATGAAAGTATTTCAGATAAAAGAAGATTTTATGTGAGAAAAAGACAAGTATTGCTCACCCAATCTCCATAATGACTACAGCTACAAATAGTTATGAACCCAAACTTTATACTTTTTTCAGACTGCTTTCTAACTTTGATGTGAAATTAAATTTAGAGTTTATATTTGCATTCTTATCCTCATTATAAAACTTATATATCCTATTTAAAATGTAAAATATTTTAAACGGGTATAAATAAAATGTCATTAACATAGATAGAGGGGAAAAGACGATTGCATTTACAAATAAAAAAAGTAACAAAACCAAAAACTATGTACACATTTATGAAAGATCAACTTTCTTTTGGCCTACTTGCATTATGTATAGTGTTTTGTAGAAGAAATCATTAAAAAGTGTTAAAACTTTATTAAAATATAAATATTTCTCACAGAAATTTTTTTTGAAAAAACTTACACCAGCTATGTAACTTCCTGTACCTCGGATGCAATGTACATTTAGTCCAATTCCACCAGCAGATTTAGAAATCAACGCACATCGTTTCAAAGTATCATATATACCATCAATACTGTCTTCAGTCATTGAAAGTAAGAAACAGCTAAAATTTTAAATGAATTTTGTTATTTGAGAATTCTATTGGTATGTATTATATTTAATAAATAAAAATAAGCCAGCAATTTGTTTTACAAGCATTTGCATAAAATATTGCATTTTCCACTAAAACAGATCTTTTGTTTCTCATCTAAGCACATTATATAACCAAAAAAAAAAAAAAAAACACTTTTATTGTTGAATATGGGCACATTTATATTAAGATGCATCTTACCATCTTAAATTCTTCCAAACAGATACTGAAATACAGATGTGTGTGTATTAAGATTAATGCAAAATTATTTCACAATTCTGAAAAACACTTGTTTTTTAAAATATATATAGGACCTTGAAGCAGCCCTTAGAACCATCAAGGGAAATAATATAAATATTTACAACATTTTTTGTTATTATTTGCATTATAAAAGAATATGTGTATTAAATACTTTTACTACATATTGTTCTTCAAATTCTGAACTTTGATACATACATATAAACAAGACAGTTAAAAGTTTGTGAACACTCAGTGCAAGATATGACAAACAGGTAATACATTTACTATGCTTGAAAATTTAAACGAAATATCAACTTAATTTTACAAGGAAAAAAAAATAATCAAATAATTCTTGATGCATAAATGCAAAATGTAAAAACAAACATATTTGAAGCAATTATTGTTCAACAAGAAAATCTCAGTTTCCAAGAAATGTCATGTTATAATATAACTAACAAATAAATTAATATAAATAATAATGCAGTGTAACAGTGTTTTTAGATCAAAACAAATGCATGCTTTTTTAAATTAAACTTCTATTAAATATTTTTTTTAACTCTTAAGATATAAATGTAAAATCTAGTCATTAAATGATATGTTTCAATGGATTCACAATTAAAGGACACAATTGTTGCTATCTTGAACACCCGGATTTTTAATAGCAGAAATGTTTGGTATGGCTTAAGACTTGTGCCAACTTTAACAGTCAATGCAATTTTTCACATGTACCTTTTTCAATTTTCAAAATCAAAGTTTCATTTTCAATGATTCTAAATTTAAGAAGGAAAATGATATACCTTGAAAGTTGAGGCTTAGGTGTTCCAGAATTAAATAATGTGGGAGAAGCATGAGTAAACCACTTATCCGACATTAAGTGGTAAGTTTCGATTGCAGCATCAATGTCCTCACCATGGATTCCAACAGATACTCTCATCAACATATGTTGCGGCCTTTCAACAACTGCCAGGAATTAAAAATTATGCAAAATAAAAAATTTACAAAAGGAAAAAAATACATACTGCAATACATAATAAATCTTAGAGTCTGTACTAATATAAGAACATAGGCGTAAGCATAATGCTTTCACAAATTTACATGAAAGAGTACTGTCTAGATCAGCAATACTAAACCTACAGTCCACCGGGCCTTTTTTAAGTGGCCCATTGATCTGAGAAATTCATTTAAATTTGGTGAGAAATTCTTTGTTAAAAAAAATCAAATATATCAATTTTGCTTTTGCCTGTCAATGTCATATGGGTGCGCATTGATACTTTTTTCTGATTAGTGATAATAGACAACAGTGGAGTAACGACCATTTTATGAGTGAAACTAATTTTTAACTATTTTTCATATCTTGCAACAGAAAAATAGTGTCAAGACGATTGGGAAGTTGACTTATTTTGTAGTGAAAAACAAGCATGGATCACTTATTGTTTGATTTGTCACGAAAGTGTATTTAAAAAATACCAATAAACATGAATAGTTCAATGACACTTTTCCTGGAGGATCTCTTTGAAGAGATGATATTGATAGACTATCTTGAATAATTTTCACAACAGCTAAAGTGTTTAGTCAGTGGTAATGTCTCAGCGATAACAAAGGCACCCTATGAAATTTCTTATATCATTGGTAATCAAATGAAACAGTTTACTGATGCAAAAATTGTGAAGGAGTGATTCTTAAATGCTTCCAATTATGAAAAATTCAGGGATAAAAAAAAAAACAAGAGTTAATATTTTGATCAATTTCCACATTTTAAATTTTGTTATCTTGGTCTTAAGGCATTCCTTCCCCCCCCCCATTAATCCTCATGTTGCGGCCTGCATGAAATAGCTAATATATGTATGCGGCCCACCCGAAAAAGGTCGAGTACCCCTAGTCTAGATTGTAAACATAATTCTCTTCTATGTTTTGAAATAAATTTCAAGCTAATACAAGTTAAATAGAATACAAAAAGAAAACAGAAATTGAAAATAAGACAAGGTTTTAACAGAAGGAAAAGAAACTTTTTACATGGATTTTTAATTAAAAATAGACTTAAGAATTTTTTCATAAAAAATAAAGATCTTTAATATCTAAAAATTGTAAGGTAGGTAGATGACATGCAATTATAATACATTCATTATAAAGCGTTCATTGATTTTAAATCTATGACAAATTTGAAATATATCACTCTCTCCTTAAAAAAGACTTACCTTTTCCATTTATTTTCAATAAGTATGATCGTTCCAGAGTCTGTAGGAGAAGAAAAATTAACTTTAATTATTCACATCAGTTAAATATTAAAAAAAAAACATCCAATAGATAAAAATACATACACAATATTAATACCTGGTATACAATTAATTATATAACAGGTATCTACAAATTATGTGAAATTAAAAGCAGGAGCTTTTTAATTTCACATAACTTTTTATTAAACCTCACAATGAAAAATGTTACAAAATTTTAAGTGCAACACAAAACATTTATCAAATAATTAATTTTTTTTTATTTATGAAGAAGCTATTAATTATAAAAAGCACAAAATGTTTTTTCCACACATCGTAATCTTTCATTGGACACAACACATTGATAACAGAATTTAACCTTGACAGTTTACTCTCCAGATAACAGGTTAAGTGAGGAATAAGTCTTGAAAAAAATTTCACAACAGAGATTTCTCAGTAAAAAGTCATTTGTACAAAACCTTGAATTCATTTTTAAAAATATAGGTCCAATTTTGAATTCATAATTGGACCAATTTTGTATGTTTGTTTTTGTTGTTGCACAATGTTGGATTGAAAGTATTGTTATGAGAAAAAAGTAAAAATTTAACTAACAGTCTGAGTTATCTTTCCTGATGCAGT